>JAABKJ010003616.1:0-25702 GCA_011634705.1 Andricus grossulariae | reverse complement strand
GGCTATTCTCTTGAAACCTTTCAAAATTCTTAAGTGTCTAATTTTTTTGAAATTTTCATAATCTACATTACGTTTAAAGTTTTTTGAAATCGTTTTAAATTCTTTGAAATCTTTTCTTAATTATTTTTTAACCTTTTCAAAACTTTTTTACATTTCTTGAATGAACTCGATTTTTTTTTTAATTTGGTAATCGTGCAAAAAATCTCCTACTTTCTTTTTAGAAATTTAAGGAATTCATTTAAAATCCTGCAAAATAAAAAAAATATACCAACAATCTTTAAGATTCTTGAACATAATTTTGGATATCTTTTGTAACATTCTATTAAAATAATTTTTAAAAATAAAAAAAAATAAACATTTTAAATTTCCTCTGAATCTTTAGACAATGTTTTCTTTCAAATCTTTCAAAATCGATTTTGTTTTAAATTTTATGAAATCTTTGCAAAATTTCCATAACTAACACGAAATTTGCTAAAATTTTGCAATATTGCAAAATTGAAAAATTAGGCTTTAAAATTGTTTACATTATTCTTTGAAATTTTAGAAAATAATTTTATATACTGCAAAATAAAAACATTCTACCAACAAATATTCCACATTGTTGTTTGTCAGTTTTCGAAATCTTGTGAAATATTTTTAAATGTTCTCTTAAAATTAATTAACCAAATAAAACATGATTTAAGTCTTCCCAGGAATTTTGAGAAGATTTTTCTATTCTCTTTGGAAATCTTCAAAAGTTTGAAAAACCTTTTTTTGAAATTTTTAAAATTCTTCATTTTTCCTTCATTTTCTTGAAATTGTTTCAAGTTTGAAATTATTTTTGAAATCTTTTCAAAAATAATTTTTTGTGTAAATCTAGCAAAATAATTGCTCTAATATCTTCCAGATATTTTTTCGACAATTTTGGAAATCTTTTGAAATTTTTAAAACTCTTCTTCAATTTTCCCTTGAGATTAATATGTTCAGATAAAAAATTATATACAGTTTTACCAGGAATATTTAAAATAAAACTTTTTTATTGTCTTGAGAGCTTTCAAAACTCTCAAAAAGCTCCTTTTTTTGAAGTCTTCAAAAATCTATATTTTGTTTTAAATTTCTTGAAATTATTTTGGAACTTGCTCAAAATTTCTAAATATAGTTTAAAATTTGTTAGATTTTTCCTAATTTTTTTCAAGATTCTGCAAAATACATAAGACTGCCCTAAAATCTTCCGGATTAAATTTTGAAAATATTTTGAAATAATTTTCAATTTTATCTTAAAATTAATTTTTCAAAATAAAAAATAATTTTTTGAATAATTAAAAAAATTTTGTAATCTTGCAAAATTCAAAGCTTTTGCTCAAAAATCTTCTACATTCGTTTTAAAAATCATTTTTTGACATTTTTTCAAAACTTTTTAATATCTTTTAAAGTGATTGGAATTTTTCATAATTTTTTTTCACCTCAAAAAATTAAAAAATTGCTTTAAAATCTTTCAGATTCTTTTTCGACAATTTTGGAAATTTTTTGAAATCTTTAAGTGAAAACTTTTATTCTCTTGAAACATTCAAAATTACTGAAAAGCATATTTTTTCGAAATCTTAAAAAATCTACATTTTGTTTAAAATTTCTTGAAATCGTTCCAAGGTTTAAATTATTAATATAATTATTTGAGAAATTAACCCTTTTGTAGCCATAAAATAATTTTATAGTTTGAGGCCAAACTTGTAACTGGGCAAACATTTGGCAATTTCCACGCGGGTTTGGTTATATTTAACTGTTTTTAATTTAAAATTAAAAAATGTTTTACGGTTGAAGTGTCAACTATTACATTTCTTATTGAAAAATCATCTTTCCAGGCTGGAAATTCAACTTCTTGGTTGAAAGTTGAACTATTTGATTAAAAATTAATTTTTGTTGTTGTTCTTGAAGATTCATAACTTTAGTTAAAGATAAATTTTGTTTAGTTTCAAAATTCACATATTTGTTTGAAAATTGTCGTAATTTGTTGAAAATTGGTCTTTTTTGGTAAACACGTAATATTCTTGGTTGAAAATTCGTCTTTTTCCTTTAAAAATTCATCTCTTTTTTCAGAAATGTCATCATTTTTTCAATTGATGATTAACCTTTTTATTAAACATTCACATTTTAGACTTTTCGTTCGGAATTTATTTCCTTGCTTTATATTTTAACTGTTTTGTTGAGAATTCGTTTATTTTTTGTGTTAAAATTAATTCTTTCGATTGAAAATTGAACTATTACATTTTTAGTTGAAATTTTACCGTTTTTAATTGAAAATTGAACAAATTTGTTGACAATTCATATATTTTGTTAAAAATTCGTTCTTTTTGGTAGAAAAATATCCTATTTTTCAAAAATTTCACTATCTGATGAAAAAATGATGTATTTGTTGAAAATTCGCCTATTACATTTTTTCTATTGAAAATTCACTTTTTCCGATTGAAAATTCAACTACTTGTTTGAAAGTTACTTATTGGCAGTTTGTTCAGGTGCAAATAATGCTTTTAAAATAACCGATATTAAGTTGTACATATTAAGTTATATTTTTTAATTAGAGTTCAAAAAACATCAACCTTTTCACAAAGATGGTTAAACTTTCAACTAGCAAGAATGAGTTTTTAAGAAAATAAATACATTTTTACACAAATAGTTGAATTTTCTAACAAAAAGATTAATCTTCTACCGAAAAAGAAAAATTTCTCACATATTACGTATGATTTTAGTCCAAATTTCATTCAATTAATTTTTAGTTGACATATACCTTTTCAAATATTTTTAAGCTAAATCTTTGAAAATACAAACTACAAAAAGAAACCAATTTTACCCAAAAACAGGATAGTTAAATTTTCATCGAGAAAAATGAATATTCAATAAAAACACAAATTTTCTACAAAAACAGTTAAAATTTGTACCAAATAGTTGAATTTTACTTCAAACTATTGAATTTTTAAGCCAAGAAGACGAATTTTCTACAAAGCAGTTGAATTTTCAACCCAAGAGTATGAATTTTTAACAACAAAATTAATCTATAACTTATCGGTTGAGTTTTCAATAAATTAGTAAAATTTTTAGTTAAAAGAAATAATAAAAAAAAAAGATTTGCAACTAAAAGTATGGATCTTTAACAAAAAAAATTATCTTTGAAGTAAGTACTTTAAGTTTCAGCCAAGTAGTCGAATTTTTAGCCAAGCAAAATTGAACAAAATTGGCCAGTTATCAACCTAGTAGTCAAATTTTCTACCAAATTTTTAATTTTTTCTAGAAACTGGTCGAATTTTCGACCAGGATATGTTGATTTTCAACAAAAAGTTAATTTCCAACTAAGACAGATTAAGTTTTACCCAAAAAGTTGCATTTTCATCCAAAAAAGTGAAATTTCTACAGAAAGAGATGAATTTTTAAATAAAAAAGATGAATTTTCTACCAAGTAGTCGAATTGTTGATTAAAAAATACGAACTTTGTACCAAAATAGATCAATCTTCAAATCAAAAAGACGGATTTTCAACAAAGAAAGATTTTTCAGTCAGCGAAAAAAACAAAATTTGTTCCAAAATGTTAAAACTTCAAGTCAAAAATGTGATGCTTCGAAAAAACAGTTGAATTTTCAACTAGAAAATATAAATTTTCAACAAAATTGATGAATTTGGAATGAAATAGTTGAATTTCCGACCAAGAAGTTTAAGTTTCTACAAAAAAGACGAATTTTGAACAAAGCTTAGTTAATTTTTTAAAATATTTTTAAATATTTTTGAACTGAAAAGTAGAATTTTAAAACTACTAAAGATAAAATTTCAACCATAAAATTTTCCGTAGAGCAGTTTAATTTTGTACTTAGTTTAATCTTGTGCCAAATAGTTTAATTTTATATCCAATAGTTTAATTTTGTATCATATATAGTTGAATTTCAAAACAAATTGTTGAATTTCGAAACCAAAAAAATAAATTTTTCATAGAACAGTTGAATTTTTAATATAATAGTTAAATTCTGAGTTAAAAAAATTAATTTTTCACCAGAAAAAAACTGAATTTTCAACTATAGTTATGAATTAGGAAAAAAAAAATTTTAAGGAAGTAGTTTAACTTTTAACCAAAGAGATTAATTTTTAACCTAAACAGATGAAGTAAAGAAAAAGCTTGGATCCTCAACTAAAACCGATTAATTACTAACCAAGTAGAAGCATATTGAACCAAAAAAATGGATTTTTTACAAAAAAATATGAATTTTCAACAACTTTCATGAATTTTTAACAAACTAATTCAATTGTGAAACAAATAATAAAATTTCTAATAAAAAAGATGAATTTTTAGGCAAAAATTAAATATTAGAATTTTCTACACAAAAGAATGATTTTTCAACCAAAAATAGTTGGATTTTCTAATTGGGTTCTCTTAATTCAGTTCAAATTTTAGTGGAAAAATGATGAAAAAGGAGACTGAATGTGAAGCCCGCGATAAATAAATAGCAATGAAGATAATGTATAAACTGAAGAATAACATTTTAAATAAACATTGAACATAATTGGGGACTTTATGACAATTTTAGCAAAATTCATAATTATTTGATCAATATAATTTATTTTTCAAACAAATTTAATGAAAAAATGCATTATTCGGACATCTGTCGACGGAAAAGCTCGTTTTTTTAAGGTGGTGAAAAAACCATCAAATTTATTAACTAATTATGAATTTAGCTGAAATTACCATGAAGTTCCCAATTAAAAGGACTGACATAGAAAAAAACGAATTTTTTCGTCGATATATTTCCAAACAATGCGCTTCTTATCAAATTTGTTTAAAAACATCCGAAAACTTATCAACTAATTATGAATGTTTTTGAAATTATCATGAAGTTCCGAATTAAAAGGACTGGAATAGAAAAAAAACTATTTTTTCCGTAGAGAAACTCCCGAATAATGCATTTGTTTGAAAAAATCGTGAAATTTATCAATAAATTATGAATTTTGTTGAAATTATCCTGAGGTTCTTAATTTTTAAAAATTGACATCGTGAAAAACAAATTTTTCGTTTGACAAGTTTCTGAATAATGCATTTGTTTATAATATTAACAAAAATATTATAAAAAGAAATTCTTTCGATTATAATATTGTTCTCATCTAACATTTCTTGCAATATAACTTAAAAAACGTAAAATTATTGAAAATTATAGAAAACACACTTTCAACAAATATTTTTTTATACATTTTTTTTGCTTATTGTATCATGATGGCATATCTTGAGGTAATGTATTTATTATTATTACAACAATTAAGTAATTCTATGAAACGTAGGCGATTACAACAATTTTCCTATCATTGATGAGCACCGGGAACGTCAAATAGAAAAAATGCAATTTTTTCGTCACATTTGTTTATTTATGAAAAAATACAAAAACTGAATACAAAATCAGGTTTAGCAACTTTCCTTAAAATTTCACTAGCTTTTTTTCAAATTTCTTTCGTCCAAATCGGTCAATATTTGTGGGCTGCTCGTTATTTTGAACCAGAAAGTTTTTTTTTTTCGTTTTTCTGTTTTTCAATGACGTTTTTTTTTCATTTTTCCTTCATAATGAAGCCTATTGAAATTCGATTCATTAATTTCAAATGTCCTCTTAAATTTCTTATATTGTGAAAAAAATGCTGAGGTGGTTGGTCTGCATCACCCCAGGAAGTGCAAAAAAGAGTTTGGGGAATACTGTCATAGGCCGTAGGCAGTTTGTCGACGGCACTTCCGGTCTGACAAACAAAGACTTTTATCAGAAATTGAGGCGTCAGTGCCAGGATCAAATACATTGCCGTAACATTGCCACGAACTCGACCGGAAAAGGCCCCGAAAGCAATATCCGTGTCCTCTGTACACTCGCAATTCCCCAGGAACATACATCCCCTTTTCATCCACTTTTCCCCTTGTGTACTAGAAACTTCACAAATCCGCCTTTGCTTCCAGTTAGCACGTACCGTTCAAATTTCGTATTGCGAATTTTTATGCGGAAAAAAAGTTACTTTGAGATATTGGATCGGAAATTTGCTTTTTTATTATCATTAGTTTGTCTTATGAATCTCTATTAGGATGTTTTAAAATACATGAACTTTAAAAAAAATTGAGTAGCGTCTTGATAATTTTTTTTTTTAATTATAAAAAAAAGTAGTGGCCATAAACTACATTACCAATTTAAGTGAGTGATGGGTTCGCGCTCAAAACTACGGTTGGTGAGGAGGAGTGTCAGTGGAAGTAACAATACGAACTCAGATAACATTAAGTACGTTTTTGGATGATAAATTTAAAAGAATTCTGTTTTTTTCTCGCTTTTTACGAAACCTACCCTTTTTCCCCGTTTTCTCGTTTTTTGGCTTAAATGCAAACTAAATTAGTAGAACCCAACAAGAAAAATTAATTACTTTTGGTTAAAAAGTCTCCTATTTTATTAATTGTTCGGAAGTAGAAAGTAATCTTTTTTTTGTAAGAAATTTGATTACAATTTATCTCTGAATAAAAAAAAAGAGTACCATATAAAGTGGGCTTCCTCTATAATTTGAGATGATTATTGGAATATAATAGACCTATATTTAAAATTGTAATAATATTAGCATTAACATGTTTTTTTTTTCGTAATACCGCGAATGATTATAAGATTCTACGTCTAAATAAGCATAGGTTGAAGGCAAATTATCAATTTAAAAAAATATACTGCACAAAATTTTTTTAATGTTTTCGGAAAATTGGTATAACTCTGGAAATAATTAACATTTTTTTAAGTTCTTAGGCTCATTTTAAAGATAAGTCAACCATAGTATGTGTAAGTAGTTAAAAGCATTAAAAAATTACTATTTATAATATTTAAATAAATTTCAGTAATATTAATAAAATTGTTATTTTTTAGAACTTTCTAAAACTATGTGGTGAATTTAATTGATTATTAAAAATTTTGTGAATTTTTTGAACCAGGATCGACTTCAGGACAGAATCTAGGACAAATTTTTTAAAAATATTTCAACAATTAATCAAAATTCTATGAAGACTTGCTTTTAAAATGAGCTATTTTCCAGCTTCTTTGGGTTCACCGAAAATATTTTTTTCTACGGTCACCGGATTGCGGCAAACCTACCCCCTAAATTTCTTCCTTCTGGTAATAAAATGCTGCCACAAATTTCAGGTTATAAGAAGAAAACTTGTTTAGAGGTTCCTCTAGGGTCTTTTAGGTCTGAAAATGAATTTTCTTAGTTTTCAAAAAAGAATTAATAGCTAAAAATTTATTTTACTCTTAAAAAGAATTTGTTATTTATTGAAAAATAATTCCAAAATTATGTTTATTGGATAAAATTTAAAGCTTATTTCTTAATAAATGAAGTTTTTTGTTATGTGTGAAAAAATGGTTTAAAGATGATTGTTTCATCCAGAAAATTAATTTTCGAAGAATGGTATAGTTACATTTTCAACCAAGGAGATGAATCTTGAAATAATATGATTTTTTGAACAAACTAGTTTAACTTTTAACCAAATAGTTAAATTTTCAACTGAAAAAGATCAATTTTTAACCAAATCGTTAAATTTTTATCCAAAAAGATGCATTTTTCAGCAAGAAGACTGAATTTCTACTAAAATACACGAATTTTCAACAAAATACATCCATTTTCAACAAATTTTTTGAATTTTTCAGTCGAAAGTGCTGAAAGGTGGCCGTAAGGTCGAAATTCCAACCAAAAAATATGATTTTTTTAAAAGAAGTGAATTTTCAACAATATTGTTTAATTTTCGACCAACTTTTTTAATCCCTAACCAAACCAGATAATTTATTACCAAATAGTTGCATTTTTAACCAAGAAGATTAATTTTCTGTCAAGAAGATTATTATTCTAACCAAGTTCACGAATTTTCAACAAAATACATCAATTTTCAAAAAAGGTTGTTCAATTTTGAAGCCAAAAGGACGAATCATCTACAAAAAGTTTAAAATTTCAACCCGAACATATGATTTTTTAACGAAAAAGTTAAATTTTCATAAAAATAGTTTCATTTTTGACCACTTAGTTAAATTAAAACCCAAAATATAAATTCTTAACAAAAAAGTTTTATTTCCTGCCAAATTGTTGAATCCTCACCAAACCAGATTAATTTAGAACCAAAAAGGTGTATTTTTTACCGTAAAGAATAACAAGAAGATTAATTTTCGACCAAAAAAGAAAAATTTTCAACAAAATAGATGAACCTTCAACTAGAAAAGATTAGTTTTCAATGAAAAAATATAAATTTCTAAACTAAAATAAAATAATTATAATGTTAGAAAAAAATTCTTCATAAAGAAAAAAACTAATTTTCCGCAAAATAGTTACATTTTCAACCAAGGAAATAAATTTTCAACTAAAATGATAAAGTTTAAAAAACTGAATTTTCAACAAAAGTGTTTAACCCAAAATATAACTTCTTAACCCAGAATATTAATTTTCTAAGAATGGAATAGTTAAATTTTTAACCAAGGAGGTTAACCTTAAAAAAAATATGAACTTTTTTTAAAAACTAGTTCAACTTTCAACCAAGTAGTTAAACGGTTAACTTAGAAAAAAATTTCAACCAAATAGTTAAATTTTCAACCAAAAAGATTAATCTTCCAACAAAAATATTACTTTTCCCCCAAAATATACGAATTTTCAACAAAATATATCAAATTTTAAAAAAATGGTTGAATTTTGAAGCCAAAAGGTTGAAATATCTACAAAAATGTTGAAATTTTAACCCGAAGATATGATTCTTCAACAAAAAAAGCTAATTTTTCACCAAAAAGTTGAATATGTAAATTTTTAACAAAAAAGTTAATTTTCAAAAGAATAGTTTAATTTCCCACCAAATTGTTGAATCTTGAACTGAATCATGAATTTTCAACTAGAAAAGATCAATTTTCATTAAAAAATATCAATTTTCAGAAAGAAAAAATGAAATAGCTACAATGTTAGTTAAAAAATAACCAAGGAGGTGAATCTTGAAATGATATGATTTTTTTAACAAACTAGTTTAACTTTGAACCAAGTAGTTGAATTTTCAACTGAAAATTTTTATCCAAAAAGATGCATTTTCCAACAACAATTTCAACCTGAAAATAAGATTTTTTTTTAAGAAGTGAATTTTCAACAATACTGTTTAATTTTCGACCAACTTGTTTAATTCCTGACCAAACCAGATAATTTATAACCAAACAGTTGCATTTTTAACCAAAAGGATTAATTTTCTGCCAAATTGTTAAATCTTCCACCAAACCAGATTAATTTATAACCAAACATTTACACTTATAACCAAAAAAGGTAAATTTTCAACAAAGAAGATTGAATTTTGACGAAAAATATATTTAAAAAAAAATGAAATAGGTACAATCCTACTTAAAAAATAACTTCTCAATTAAATGAAAACGAATTTTCAATAAAATATTGACATTTTCAACCAAAAAGATAAACTTTCAACTAAAAATGATACATTTTTCACCAAATAGTTAACATTTTTTAACCAAAAAGATTGATTTTCCAGTAAGAGTATTAATTTTCTACCAAAATACACGAATTTTCAACAAAATATATGCATTTTCAACAAAGTTGTTGAATTTGAAAGGCAAAAGGACAAATCAAAAAGAAAAGGTTGACATTTCAACCCAAAATTATGATTTTGCAAGATGAAGGTTAATTTATTACCAAGAAGTTAAATTTTCATTAAAATAGTTTCATTTTTAACCAAGTAGTTAAACTTAAACCAAAAATATAAATTTTTAACAAAAAGAGTCATTTTCCATCAAACAGTTTGATTTTCTACCAAATTGTTAAATACTCAACCAAAGCAGATTAATTTATATCCAAACATTTACATTTTAAACAAAATACATAAATCTCCGACTAAAAAGATCAATTTATTCGACCGAAAATGAAATACTTACAATGTTCTTTAGTTTAGTTTATAGTCCTTTTCAACCAAAGAGATGAATCTTCAATTAAAATGGCGATTCTTAAAGCAATAAATTTTCAACAAAAGAGTTCGACCCAAGTTGTTGAATTTTGTAGTCGAAAGTGCTGAAAGCTTGCTTTAAGGTTGAAATTTCAACCTGAAAATATGATCTTTTCTTAAAAGTGAATTTTCTAAAATGTTGTTTAATTCTCGACCAAATTTTTTAATCCCTAAGCAAACGAGATTAATCTATAACCAAATAGTTGCATTTTTAAATAAACAGATAAATTTTCTGTCCAGAAGATTAATATTCTACCCAAATACACAAATTTTCATCAAAATACATCAATCTTCAAAAATTTTGTTGAAGTTTGAAGCCAAAAGGACGAATTATCTACAAAAAGGTTGAAATGTCAACCGAAAAGTATGATTCATGAACGAAAGAGTTAATTTTTCATCAAAAAGCAAAATTGTCATAAAAATAGTTTTATTCGCATATTGCGAATTTTTATAACGGAAAAAAGTTACTTTGAGATATTGGATCGGGAATTTACTATTTTTATTATCATCAGCTTATCTTCTAAATCTCTAATTATAAAAAAAGTAGGGGCCATAAACTGCATTAGAAATTTGAGTGAAGGAGTGGGTCGTGCTAAAAACTACGGCTGGTGGGGAGAAGTGTCAGTGAAACTAACAATACGAATTCAGATAACATTAAGTACGTTTCTGGACGATGAATTTTAAAGAATTCTGTTTTTTTTTTCTCGGTTTTTAAGAAAAATACCCTTTTTCCTCTATTTCTCGCTTTTTCGCTCAAATGCAAACTAAATTAGTAGAACCCAAAAAGAAAAATGAACTGCTTTTGGTTAAAAAGTCTGCTATTTCATTTATTGTTCGGAATTAATTTTGTTTGCGTGAAAATTCTAGTCTTGGGTCGGAAATTTTAATATTTTGTCGAAAATACATCTATTTTGTTAAAAAGCAATCTTTTTTGGTAAGAAATTCAGTTACTTGGTTGAAAGTTGAACTACTTTGGTAAAAATTTATTTTCATGGTTGTAGATTCATCTTCTGGGTTAAAAATGTAATTATTCCATTTTTAGAAAATTAATTTATTGTGATAAAAAATCATCTTTTGGGTCGAACTTTTTTGTTGGAAATTTATTGCTCTAAGAATCGCCATTTTAATTGAAAATTCATCTCTATGGTTGTAAATGCCTATAAACTAAACTAAATAACATTGTAAGTATTTCATTTTCGGTCGAAAAAATTGATATTTTTAGTCGGAGATTTATGTATTTTGTTTAAAATGTAACTCTTTGGATCTAAATTAATCTCCTTTGGTTGAGTATTCAAAAATTTGGTAAAAAATTCAACTAATCTATGGAAAATGACCCTTTTTGATAAAAATTTATATTTTTTGATTAAGTTTAACTACTTGGTTAAAAATGAAACTATTTTCATGAAAATTCAACTTTTTAGTGATGAATTAACTTTTCTCTTATAAAATCATATTTTTAGGTTGAAATTTCAACCTTTTCTTTTTGATTCGTCCTTTTCCGTTTCAAATTCAACAACTTTGTTGAAAATTGATGTCTTTTGTTGAAAATTCGCGTATTTTTGTAGAAAATTATTGTATTTTGGTAGAAAATTAATACTCTTACTGGAAAATCCATCTTTTTGGTTGAAAAATTTAACTATTCTATTCTTAGAAAATCAATTTCCCGGGTTAACAAATCATCTTTAGGGTTCAACTCTTTTGCGGGCATTTTTTTTTAATTCATCAATTTAGTTGAAAACTTGTCTGTTTGGTTGAAAATGTCACTATTTTGTTGAAAATTCTTTTTTTTTTTGTTTTTGAGAAGTTATTTTTGAACTAACATTGTAGCTATTCAGTTTTTTTTAATAAATATTTTTAAATGAAAATTGATCTCTTCTAGTTAAAGATTCGTGAATTTTGTTAAAAATGTGTATATTTTTGGTCGATATTCAATTTTATTTGTTAAAAATCTATCTTTTTTGGTTAAAAATGTAACTGTTTGGTTCTGAATTAATCTGGTTCGGTTGAAGATTCAACAATTTTGTAGAAAATTGAACTATTCTTTTGAAAATTAACTTTGTTGTCAAAAATTTATATATTTGGATTAAGTGTGACTATTTGGATGAGAATGAAACTATTTTTATAAAAATTTTACTTTTTCGTGGAAAATAAACTTTTTTTGTTAAAGAATCATATGTTCGGTTTAAAGTTTCAACCTTTTTGTAGATATTTCAACCTTTCGGCTTTAAAATTCAACAATTTTTTTAAATTTGATATATTTTGTTGAAAATTCATGTATTTTGATATAAGAGTAATCTTTTTGCTAGAAAATTCATCTTTTTGGTTGAAAATTCAACTTTTTGGTTGAAAATTATTCTTAGTTAACCGTTCAACTATTTGGTTGAAAGTTGAACTAGTTTGTGAAAATGTTCATATTTTTTTTAAGGTTCACCTCATTGGTTGAAAATTGAACTTTTCCATTCATGAAAAATTAATCTTCTGTGTTAAAAAGTCATCTTTTGGTTTAATTTATTTTGCTGAAAATTCATTTTTGTATTAGTTGAAAATTTATTTTCTTGGTTGAAAATGTAAATATTTTGTTGAAATTTTTTTTTTTTTTAATTTATTAAGAATTTTTTGTATCTAACATTGTAACTATTTTGTTTTTGTTCGAAAGTTAATATTTTTTCATTGAAAATTGATCTTTTTTAGTCGAAGATTTATCTATTTTGTTAAAAATTTGACTGTTTTGGTCGAAAATTAATTTATATTTATATTTTAGGTTTAAATTTAACTAATTGGTCAAAAATAAAACTATTTTTATGAAAATTTAACTTTTTTATGAAAAATTAACCTTTTTGTTGAAAAATCATATTTTCGGGTGAAATTTCAACCTTTTTCTAGATAATTCATTAAATTGAATTTTGTTGAAAACTTTTGTATTTGGGTAGAATATTAATCCTCTTGCTGGAAAGTTCAAAGTTTTGGATGAAAATTGAACTATTTGGTTAGAAATTCATCTTTTTCAGTTGAAAATTCAACTACTGGATTAAAAGTTGAATTGGTTTGTTAAAAAAGTCATATTTTTACAAGATTCACCTTCTTGGTTGAAAATGTAACTATTCCATTCTTAGAAAATTAATTTCCCGGGTTAAAAAATCATCCTTAGGGCTCAATTCTTTTGTTGGAAATTCATTTTCTTTAAGAGTTATCATTTCAGTTGAAAATTTATATCTTCGTTGAAAATGTAACTATTTTGTTGAAAATTCGTTTTTTTTTTGCATGAGAAATTATTTTTTCAACTAATATTGTAGCTTTTTTATTTTTGTTTGAAAATTGATCTTTTCTAGTTAAAGATTCGTGTATTTCGTTAACAATTCTTTTTTTTTTTGGTCGAAAATTAATCTTCTTGTTCCCCTTTTTGTTGAAAATGCAACTGTTTGATTCTGAATTAATCTGGTTTGATTGAGGACTTAACAATTTAGTACAAAATTAAACTTTTCTGTTGAAAATTAATTTTTTTGTTTAAAATTTATATCTTGGGTTTAAATTTAATTAAGTGGTCAAGAATAAAACTATTTTTATGAAAACTTGACTTTTCGGTAAAAAATTAACTTCTTTGTTAGGAAATCATATTTTTGGTTTGAAATTTCAACCTTTTCGTAGATAATTCGACCTTCTGGCTTAAAAATTCTACAAGCATGTTGAAAATGGATGTATTTTGTTGAAAATTCATGTATTTTGGTAGAATATTAATCTTCATGGCAGAAAATTCATCTTCTTCGTTAAAAATACAATTATTTGATTGAAAATTCTTATTTTTTGGTTTTAAATTTAACTATTCAGTTAAAAATTCATCGTTTTTAGTTGAAAATTCAACTTTTGTGTTGAAAATTATTATTTTTTTCTATACAAATTATTTTTTTTGTATTAAAATATTACTATTTTATTTTTGATGAAAAATTCATCATTCATAAAATGAAAGTTCAACACTTTGATGAAAAATCAATTTATTTGGTGGAAAAAGATTGTTTATAATGCAATAAGCAAACTCATGAAGAAAAGTAATTTTTTGTGATTCGCAATGATTAGCCATTTGAAATTTATTCATTTCGTATGAAATATGACAGAAATTAATGTGCTTCTACAATTAGTTTGAAACAGCTACCTTATCAAAATTGTTTAGATAATTTTTATAAAAAAATGCACATTTTAACCATTTTTTCATGATTAGGCTTAATTTTTGTTGCAACATGTGCACAGAATGTCTTGACAGAGACTCGTTACTATCATATTGTTGATAATTATAAAAATCGTTATTTATATAAACGATTTTCATAAGCAAATTCACATTTTGATCACTTGATCAGGAATAATTTAATTTTTTTGCGAAATCAGCTATAAAAGTCTTGCCGAAGACTCTTTCCTATCATATATTTCAGACTACAAAAAATTGGTAATTGTTTGCACCATTTTTAGAAACAAAAATTCACATTATGACCACTTTTCCATGAATAGACATACTTATCGTTTGAAGAATGAATAGCTTCTATCAATTAAAAAAATATGACAGCTACGAGTCTTTAGCAAGACATTTTAAGTCGAATCCGCGAGAAAATGAAACTTATTCATAGAAAAATGATCAAAATGTACATATGGTTGAAATATAAATTTGTTCATAAAAATTGTTTGTATAATTGACAGTTCTTGCCATTAAAAAAGATATAACAGCAAGCAGTCTTCGGACAAACATTTTGATTTGATTCCACAAAAAAATGAAGCCTATTCATAATAAAAGTTACAATGTACAATTTTATGAAGACTATTTAAATAATTGCTATAAACAGCAGCCATTCTCAAATAATAGTGAGCCGGCATTCTTATCTGTCATATTATATACGAAACTGAATTTAAAATACATAATCTCTGCAAATCACGAAAAAATGAATTTTGTACATTAGTTTGCTTATATTATGAACAACTTTTTTTCTCACTCCACTGCACTTAAAATTAGTTTAGTAAATTATTACATTCGTTTATGATATGTTTTAATGAACTTGAAAGTTTTAAAAGAAATCGTATAACTGAAATTTTAGACAAAAAATTTTAAACTTTTAAAAAGAAAACATCAAATTATATCAAAAATTGTACCTTTGGGTGATTGTTATCCAAAAAGGGGCTTTTTTCCCACTTTGCACCTTTCAGTTATAAAAATGAATTATCTTAGATTTCGATTTCATAAAAATACAAACTTCAGGCGGAACAGTTTTTTCATCCATAATAAAAAAATTTCATTTATTAAGAAATAACCTTTAGATTTTATTCAATAAACGACATTTAGGAATTATTTCTTAATAAATAACAAATACTTTTCAAGTATATATATATATCTAATACTTATATGATACATAACATATAATACTTCTTTTTTACTTTTTAATACTTTTTAACTGTTTGATAATTTTTAGCCTTTAATTCTCTTTTGAAAAATAAGGAAATTCATTTTCAGACCTAAAACGCCCTATAGGAACCTGTAAACAAGTTTTTTTTTAATAACATATAATTTATGGCAGAATTTTGTCACCAGAAGAAAGAAATTAAGGGAGCAGGTTTGCCGAAATCGCAAAATGTCGATTTTATCAAAAGATATTGCAAAAAAATGCCAAATTTCTAAGTTTTCGAAAAATTTTAATAACTTTGGAAACAATTAACATCTTTTGAAGTTATTGCACACATTTTAAAAGAAATTCTTCATAGCATTTTGATAAATTGGTAAGATATTAAAAAAAAAAATTCCTCGATTCTCTTCTGAAGTCGAACTTGGTTCAAAGAATTCAAAACATTTTAAATAATAAATTGAACTCACTACATGATTTAAGAAACTTCTAAAAAATAACACTTTTATAAATATTACTGAAATTTATTACAATATTATGAATAGTAATTTTTGTAATGTTTGTAAATATTTACACATACTGTGGTAGAAGTAGCTTTAAAATTAGCCTAAGAACTTAAAAAGTGGTTAATTATTTCCAAGGTTATACCAATTTTTCGAAAACATTAGAATTTTTGTTTCCAATACATTTTTTAAAATTGATATTTTTCCTTCAAATTTTGCTTATTTAGACGCAGAATTTCATAGTCATTCGCGGTATTATGAGAAAAACACTTTCATGCTAATATCATTACAATTTTAAATATAGGTATCTGAATTCGTCTTGATTTTCTCGTTACAATAATCTTAACATATCACCAACAATTTGGAAAAAAATTGAATTGGTAAATTTATTTAAAAAAATATATTTTTGTATTTTCCATATTTCAGTTCATACTTTAAGATTATTATATTCCAATAATCATCTCAAATTCTAGAAGAAACCCAATTTATACGGTAATCTTTTTTCTTGATTTAAAGATAAATTTTCAAGGTACTCTGCAATATATTTAAGTTGTTTTTTGAACCACCCTAATTTCTATAATATTTTTTATGTTGTGGAATTACAGAAAAAATTGTGAAAAACATATGATATAATGAAAAGAATAATGAGAAATTGTAGGTTCATACGAATTAACAATCCTAAATATTAACTTTAGAAAATTGGTAATTTTTTCCATACAAGTTCTTTAATTTTAGAAACTGTCCAAAATATAAAAAACGAGATTTTTCATCATGTTATGACGTTTCAACTTTTCAGACATTGAAAATGTATCTTCCTATTAACATTATTAAAATAAAAGCCACCAAGGCATGTTTTTAATTATTTTATTTCTATCTATAGAATCTAATATTTAATAATTTATTCAAAAATGGTTGCATATTATATTATAATATATTTATCCATAATTTAAACAAATTGAATAATTTTGTTTACAGCTAAAAATCAAAACCATTCTGACTTAGACTATGTAGATCAAAAACCGTCATTCTATCGATAAAAAACAATTACACTTTGCCAGTCAACAAAAAACATAACATCTAAATTTACTTGGACGAATAAAGCTTAAAAAACAAAAATTGTTAAATATTTTCATTGCTTTGAAACAAGTTTTATGTTCCAATTCATAAAAGCGCTTACGAGTATTTAAGTTTCAGAATTAATTTATTTTACCACACTAAAAAAACAATTGAATAGTATCCACTTTAATTGAAATTGAAGGTTGGCATTTTGTCTGTTTTCACAAGCGACAAAAAGCTTTCTGTAAAATCTAATTTTCAATTTGAAAAATAGAATGAAATTTCAATTCGGGAATAATTTCATGCTGAATCAAGGCGAAAAAAATTGATGAAAAAAAAGAACAAGTTCAGAGTAATTGGCGAGATAGTATGTGTTTTAAGATCTGGACTCGCTTTTTGACTACTTCGACTGATGAATAAAAGTAGAATTTTTTATTTAATTGACGTTTTTTTACTGTTTTGCCTTATGCCGTACCACCCTTCAGTTCTGCGCTTCTTCATGAAATAAGAAATATGTCATTAGGATATCATACTCTGGCAAAATTATAATTGATAATTTTCTGTTGTTTGATATATAGTCTACTGAAAACGTTTGATAAAATAGAATTCCAAAAAATAAGTAATAAAAAGCATTTTTCGAAAAGATGAGAAAAAGTAACATAATCGCCCCCAGGAAGAAATTATAAACCAGCTCTCGCTACCGTACATCACAGTCTGCATAAATATAGAGTCATGTATTGCCCTCTTAGCTTGACCAATTTTTTGTTTTATCCAAGTTAATTTTGAGGCCCATGTTCTTTATTCTAGTATTTAGCTTGCCCAACATTCTCTGCAAGCCTTCGATTGACTTTGCCATAACAACCTTATCATCTGCAAACTCTAACCCACGCACCTTCACTGTCCCGAGATCCACACCTTTTTCGTGGAAGAGGGACATTTTCAAACATTTATCCATGAATATAATAAACACTCTGCCTAATATTGAACCAATCACTCAGTTGTCCATTTAATCTTACACTCACCTTGCTGTCTGCATGTAATGCTTTTATTACTTTTGGAAGCTAACCATTTACTCCATACTCTTTCAGAACTTTCCAAAGTATAATTCTATTCACCTTACTTAAGGCTTTATCCAGATAAATTATTGCACATCAAACTTTTTTATTTACTGTCAAACCTTTTTCTGTGATCTGTCTCAAGCTGAATATCTGATCAGTACATGATCTGCCTGGCATAAATCCGCATTGGACATCCCAGATCTTTGATTCTGTTCTTAACATAACCTTACGGATGACCTTCATCATCCTTTTCTCGACAAATTGGAATGATAATCGCTTTTCTCTAATCATTTCAAACTTTCCCATTCTCAGCACATAATCATCAACTCGCTCAATATTACAGCCAGATACTCATCACCGCTCTTAAGAATTTTAGCGGTTATACCATCCACACCAGCAGCTTTCTATGTCGCAGCTGTTATGCTCCATAGCTTCACCTCCATATAATTTCTTGAAAAATTCACTTTCATACAGTCTTTTACATTATCGGTATACCATACCATTTCACCCTCAATATTCCCAATTCCTACTAATTCTGTACTACTACTTTCTTTTCTACTACTCTATACCCATTTCCAAAAAATTGCTCATTTCCGCCAAAAGAATTTTGCATTATCATTTTGCATATTATTCTTGAGCTTTGATATTTTTCTTTCTTTAACTAGTATTTTTACTTCTCTGTTCCTATCTCTATAATCATTTTGTAGTGTAATTCCCTCGTTATTGCTAAGACCTGTAATATTCAACTTTCTTAGATACGATTGCTTGTTGTTATCAGCCAAGAGGATTTCATCATTTCACCAAGCATCTCCAGTTATTCATCCTTCGACCGTATAACCACATGCTTCAGAAGCACTCATGACCATGCAATCCTCATGCACCCTCTACATTTTCATCATCTATTTGGCTCTTCTAGTTTGACCTATTTAAGCTTTCGTTCATCCTATTACGAAACTCAATTTGCACTTCTGGTTTCTGCAAATTCTCTATATTGGTTCATGTCTGCTTTGTCTTTTTAGTTCTCCTTCTCCTCCATCCTCAATCTAGGTTCATTTTTGAGACTAAAAGATATGATCCTCTCCAGCCTGAGAACCTCTCATAACCCTTGTTTACCATACTAGTCCTCTCAGCCTCTCGTCCACTACACAAAGTCAATCATACCGTGGCTTTCACATCTGCACCAAGTATACATGTAGATCATTTTACTGAACTAAGTATTTGTAATGAACAATTCCTTTTTCTATCAACGATTTCTAATGCGTTTTTTGGTATCATAATAGCTTCGTCCAAATTATAAGGTCAAATTACCGTAATTTACGTTTATCTGACTGTCATTTTAGATATCTAACTAAATATGAATTTTATAATAAATATAAGTTGAAAAGAATCAGACAGAAATGGATGTTTGTTTTCTGATGCAGGTGATGTGAGGTGTCAATACCCAGGTGACCCACCCCACGGACAAATAGCACCGCTGAAGTTCTGGTACAAACCGGGTGACAATATTCAAGTGACATGCTCGCCAGGCTACGTCACACCCCTTGAACCAGTGAAAAAACCAACTTGTCGAGAAAATGGAATCTGGAGTGCTCCACCACCTCCCTGCCGATCCTACAAAGACGTCTGAAAAGGAGCGTTTTCTACTTTAAAAAAATCACTTTGAACTTTTTGACACGGAATCAATTTTAACACTCATTGACAGATTAGTGTCAGTGATTAATTGTGGATAAGAACTTTTTTTAAGAGCTCCAGATTCTGAGCATGAATAATTATAAAAGAGAGGAAAGTATTTCAGTAGGGTGGCTGGTATTTACATTCTGTAAAAAATTTTTGGAACCCTAAACGCGAAAATATGGTACTAACGTAATTTATAAAACATGGTCCTATTCATAATACTTCAGGGAATAAGAATCGGCCATCGTTTTAAGTATTATAAAAACTTGAGACTGTTTTATTTTTTTTATTTTTTATTGTTTAAATAATTTTAATTTTGTTATACAAATTATTTCTTATAGATGTCGCAAAATGAGTATGTAGTACAGATGCTATGAGTCTTATGATAAATGTGCATAATGTGATAATCTGTTTTGATAATGTTTAACCTTTTTGAAGAATACTTTTATGTTCAAATACATAGCTTATTGAAAAAGAACAGGAAAAACGTATTTCTTTATCGATTTTTAATCAAACTTGGATATTATTTACCTTTTTTGTTTATCAATGTTCCCTTTAGTTCTTAAAAGAATTTCTCATTGTTTGAACATTTTGTAATTATTTACATTATTTTATAGAAATGTGTCATTCATAGCTGACTGCCGTTGTCCATTTCCAGGCGCCAAGAACGAAACATTTCCGATGAAATAATATTGATAAAAGTTGTACTAAAACTAAATAAAAATAATCATATTTTTTAACAAATCAGTTTAACTTTCAACCAACTAGTTGAATTTTTAGCCAGAAAGATGTTAATTTTAAATATAAAACAGTAAATTCAACCAAAAAAAGACGAATTTTGGACAGAATAGGTACATTTTTAACTAAAAAGTTCAATTTTAAACCGAACGATGAATTCCTAATCAAAAAGATCAACTTTTTACCAAGGGAGATGAATTATTAACCAAAAAGATTAATCTTTCACCAAGGAATAAATCTGTAACAAAAGTAGTGGAACTTTTAATCACCTAGTTCAATTTTAAATAAAATATATGATTATTTTATATAAAAAGGATTGCTGTTCTAAATCACAAAACGTTTGATTAAACCAAAAAGACGATTTTTCAACAAAATAAATTAATCCTCAATCAACAAGATTTATTTTCAAACAAAAAATTAAATTTTCAACCAAATATAAAAATTTTCTAACAAAAAGCTGAATCTTCAACCAAAAAAATAAATTTGTAACAAAGTATTAAAATCAAGGAATCAATTTTAAACCCAAAAAGATGTCAATTTTAAATTAAAAACAGTTCAATTCAACAAAAAAATAAAAAAATTTCAACATAAAATGTATATAATATAATTATTAAAAATTAATGTATTTCCCTATTTCAAATAATAAAAATGATTGATTTAGTCATTTATTATAGCCATACCTTTAGAGCCTGTGAATTTGAAGGTATATCTATAAAAAAAATTTCAGGTAATTCCAAATTTTAAATAGTTTTTTAACTATAAACGAAATAATGACATAAAGAAAACACCATGATTTACAAATTTCCAAAACAATTAAAAATTGTTTAAAAAATGAATACTTGTTTGAAAGACTAAGAAAAACAATACAGACACACACACATATATGTATATATATATACGAATAATAAATATGGTTGCAAAATTATTGCTACGGAACTACTTTTTTCTATTTTTCTTTAATAAGTTATGTATTTAAACATATAATTATTGTTTGAGCAGTTTACAAATTATTGCTGAAAATAATATAATTGTTCAAATTAATTATAAGACTTATGCTATCCATGATATACACTAATTATCCGATTTCTACATTGAATTAATTGTTTACATTTTTTTTAGGTTTAAAAAATTAAAAATTAGTCAAAAAATGAGAGGAAATTATAAATTTATCCATTTCTTATTATTTTCAAAAAAGCAATTTCTGAATGTGATCATTAACCTACATTTTACGTAGAAATCTCTCTTAAAACTTATGTGGGTCTTAACATTTTCAATATTAAACATTATGGAAGATTTTCATTCCCTGATGTATTCTGAAAAGAATAATGTATTATAACAAAAATAGGTGTTAAAACCCAAAAAAATATGATTTTGGAAAATAAGGGCCACCCTATTCAGCCCCGAGCAGAGCAATGTAACCACTGTAAATTAATATTTTTGTGTATTTTCGTAATTTAATTATGTCATTTATAATTTCAGTTTTTCAGGACTAGACTTATTTTCAGTTCTTTATTTATTTTAAATTCTGTCACTGCTTTGTCTTGTTATTATCTTCCTATTTATTTTATAATAATCTCTTGTTTTCCTTGATCATTTTATTTACCTTTATTTCTAACGTTTTGTGTAATTACAAGCTCACGTGCCTGGAACACTTGCACAAAAAAGAAAGAAGCAACAACGAAATAATTTTTCATCCTGAAAAAAGTGAACTTAAAAAATAAGCTCGGAGCTTATTTTCACAGGGAATCGCAAAGTCGTCTGCACACGTAGGAAGGATCGCAAAATCGTGCAGAGCCTGAAGAAACGGCACACGTACAGGGCATCGCAAAAAGTGGTCAAAACGAATACTGTCTACGAGACTGGATTTTCGTGCCGTACTTTTTTGGATGACAGCCCTGGACGGATCCCCGTTTTTTTAAGTTATTTTTTTTATACACCTTTGTACATCTCGCCGACGCAGTCAACCGAAATTGCAGTTCGTGTGAAATATTAATTCGACTGGCCACCGCACATTCGTCGGTTGTGCGTGTAAATATATTAATTCCAGCGTGCGTGGCGTCTACCTTTTCAGTGCATATAAAGGAGAAATTAGGGAAAACATTAGTCGTACTAGAATATTAGAGGAAAGTCAATTCGTTTACCCGCGAACCAGCAAATTATAATAAATATTCAAAGTGCAAACAATTGAAGGATTCAGAGCGACAAAGAGAGAGTTACCGTCAAGCGGGGCTATTATGGTACGCTTTGGGGTAAGAGTGGGACAAAATATATGCTCTATAATTCCGTGGAATTTTTACCTTTTTGAGTAAGACTTTTTGTACATCTTATGAAAAATATTCTTAGGATATACAGGAACTCGTGTAGAAAATTATCGAGGAACTACTCAGGGCCAGGATAGTCAGCCCTGACCACAAATGTGGTCCTGTCAAGTTGGTCTATTATGGCGCTGAGTAGAAGTAAAACCTTTTTGTATGGTCAAGCACTAGTCTGGAGAAGCTAATCTGGCGCTAGTCAGTCGGGCTTGTGAAACTCTATTTTAGATGATTGGAGTTAAAAATTGTTCCGAAGACTGTCTGAATGTACGCGATTAGAACCTGAGGAGACTGACTAGCAGATGAAGATAAAAATTCATTTTTTAGAGTCCTTTATAATTTTTCATACTTTTAAACACCCTCGTTCTTTTTCGAAATTTACCTAAAAATATTTGGATGAAATGCTTAGATTTTTTGGTCCTGACGAGCTAGCCAGCATTCAATTAGGTCCCGAAAAATGCATTTTTAGGGTTCGCTTTACATTTTTGGTACTTTTAAACACCCTGGCTATTTTTGAGAATGTTCATACAGTAAAATCACACAAATAAAAAAAAATCTAGGAGGTAATGCCCAAAGGTCTTAATAGCCCCTGAAAATCAGAATAGCCCCGATTGACTAGTATAAGTTCATTAATAGTTGCAATAGATGCAATTATAAAAAAAACTACTCAAAATTATTTATTCATGTAATTGTAATACCAACATTTAATGTTTGTATATTTGAAAAATGACAAATTAATGCTCTTTCGCAGGAAACGAATTTATTAGCGCGAGTCTTAAGTTTAAGAAATATTTTAGAATGGATTCCTTTCATATCGCTGTATAATAAAGGTACTGTTTATTCTTTAAAAAGGGTTTTATTTATATCCCTAAGGTCCCAAAAATTTTCCTATTCATTATCTGTTGCACTAGTAAATAAAATTATTGATAAAAAATGCGGGGAAAATTAGTGACGTATTGCTTGGTTAAATATATGGGAAAACTACTTAGAAAATTAACTTAATTGTATTGAAGAATAGATAGCGAATTAGGAAAATTATGATAGCTCCAGGTTAGGGAAAACCAGACAATCAGGACAAAGTCAAGGAATTTTTTGGTCAGGAAGAATCAGGGATTTTGAAAAAAATGGCAAAAGTCATATAATTTCTTTTTTAAAGACAAAATCACTTAAGTTACTTTTTTGAAATAAAAAATCTTTTAATTAACTATTGAATTTAGCTCGATACTTATTTATGAATTTTCTTAAATTCTGTGCTAATCTTTTCGGGCATGTTAGAGGATTTTAAGATATTTTTAATAGATTTCAATAATTTGAGGTATTTCAAAGTATTTTGAAGATTCAAGAGTATTTTTAAGACTTTTAAGGAATTTTTAAGACCTTAAAAAAGTTTTAAGTCAAGTAAAGTCCTAGAATTCAAATGATTTTAAGGGATTAAAAAAATTGTCATGATGTTTTAAAGAACCTTTCAGAATTTCTGAAGATATGGAACGATTTTACAAGTTTTTAGGATATTTTTAAACATTCCAAGGGATTTTATCAGATTTTCGAAAATGTCAATGATTTTAAGGGATATCAAAAGCTCTCCAGGTACTTTAATAAATTCTTCAGGAATTCAGTAAGTATCAGATTTCATGTAATTTTCAGAATTTCATTATATTTTAATGGATTTCAGAGAATTTATTCTCAAGAATTAGTGGTTTCGTAAGATTTCAAAGAATTATAAATATTTCAAAATTATTAGTAAATGATTGATATTACCAAAAATTTGAAAGAATTTTCAAGATTTCACTATATTTTAAAGGATTCAAAAAAAGCTTCCATTGATATCAATGATTTGAAGAGATATCAAGCAATTTTAAATATTTTAGGGTATTTTGAAAAATTCCAAGGAATTTTGATGAGTTTAAAAAAAAATAAGGAAGTTCAAAACACTTTTAAGGATTTGAAATATTTACGGGTATTTAAAAATATTCCAAGTATTTTTTTATGGATTTCATTAATTTGAAGGGATCTTAAAATTTGTTTAATGAGATTTTAATGTATTTTAAAAGATACCAATTTCTGAATTGTTATTAATCTACGCTCAATTTTTTCAATTCACTTGAGTTCTTCCAAATTCACTAAATTCATCTTAATCAAATGGAATACAATTTCTTGTTTGTTTTCGATTAATTCCTGAATTCAATGTATTGTTTCATTTTTTTAAATTGTTTGTTCAATTCACTTGATTTGAAAAAAGTCACCTTCAATTTGTATAAATTTCTTCGAATTCTTCTTATTTCCCTTCAATTTCTCTGAATTAACTCCAATTTTTTTGAAATCAATGGAATTAATTTATTTTTAAATTTATTGGAATTCTTATCAATTTCTCTTGAATTGTTTTGATGTCTTATGAAACGAATTATGTTACATAAATTTAAATTCGAAAGAACATTAGTCACATTATTAATGCATTTTAGCCATTTTAAGTTACTTTTTGTGTTGCAAATTAGTCACATTTTGTCACTTTTCACTTTTTTTCTGAGATTAATAAATCAATAATTCATACATTAAAAATTTTAATTGCTTTATTCCGTTGATAAAGGATACTATATTGATAATATAACAAAATAAAATTGTCGGTCTTTAAATATTGATGGTCAGGAAAAATGAAGTTTTGTGGTCATCCTGGAAAATGAATCCTCTTGTGTAAATTTTGAAATTCGCAATGAGTCCAAAAAACTTCCTCATGAATTTCAAATGCAAAGATCGTATTATTTTTATTTTTATTAATAATTATTTCATGAATTAAATTTCATTCAGAAAAAAGATCTTCTCCTTTCACTCCTCTGATATTCGAACACCAGTCAAACTGATTTGCTGTCAGGTGCTCTAACCACTGAGCTACTAGAGAGATCAGAGGAAGAATTCCTTTTTCTTAAATACGCTTCATTTAGCAAGATGTTATATACAAATCAATTTTTAATAGAAATCTGTATTATCATCGGAGAAGGTAACGGATCGAGAA
>JAABKJ010003615.1:5348-25706 GCA_011634705.1 Andricus grossulariae | reverse complement strand
AGAAGTCAGAGAATTCATGGAATTAAGAGAATTCAGAGAATACGTGGCATTCAGAGAATTGAGAGAATTCATGGAATTCAGAGAATTCATGGAATGCAGAGAATTCGTGGAATTCAGAGAATTCATGGAATTTATAAAATTCATGAAACTCAGAGAATTCAGGGTAGTCATAAATTTGAAGGAATTGAGGGAAATTCAGGAATTCAGGAAATTGAAGAAATTCAGAGAATTTGAAGAATTCAGTGAATTGCTGGAATTTAGTGAATTGCAGAAATTCAGAAAATTACAGGAATTCAGGGAATCTTAGGATTTAGGGCAACTTAAGTAATACAAGGCATTAACATAATTCATAGAATTCAGAGGATTCATGTAATTCATAGAATATAGAGAAGTGGGGGAATTTAAAGAATTTCAGGAATTCTGGAAATTGAAGAAATTTAAAGAATTTTAGAAGTTCAGAGAATTTCAGGAATTCTGGAATTCAAGTAATTCAGAAATTGTACAGAATTTAGAGAATTCAATTAATTGAGAGTATTCATAGAATTCAGAGAATCCAGAGAATCCAGAAAATTCTAAAAATTAATTTCATTGAGTGGATGCCTGAATTTGGAGAATTAAGGGAATTCAGATTATTTTAGGAATTCCGAGAATTCAATAACTTCAGAAAATTCCGAAGAATTCAAAAAATTTCAAGGAAGATCCAAGCAATTCAAAAGAATTCAAAAGAATACAAAACATTTTAAAAACTCCAAAGAATTTGAAAGAATTCCATGTGAATTCGTCTGAATTCCCTAAATTTGTTGCATTATTTTGAATTCTTCGAATTTCCTCATCATACGAATTGTCTGAATTCGTACAATTCTCTGCTTTCGAAGAATTCCCTGAATTCCAAGGACCTCAAAATAACGCCAAGAATTCAGGGATATTCAATAGAATTTTAGAATTCTTGAGAATTCAAGGAATTCAAGGAATTTGAAGAATTCAAGGAATTCAGAGAATTCAAGAAATTAAGAGAATTCAAAAAATTGAGAGCATTCACGAAATTCGCAAGGATCAGAAATTTAAAAAATAGAAGAAATTCAGAAAATTGTAGAAATTCAGGAAATAGAAGAAACTCATATCAGTGAATTTCAGGAATTGAGTAAATTGCAGGAATGCAGGGAATTCAAGTAATTTACATATTGTAGAGAATTTATGGAATTCAGGAAATTCAATTAATCAATAAAATTCAAGTAATTGGGAGAATTCAATTAATTCAGATAATTTAAGTAATTCAGAGAATTTAGGAAATTCAGAGAATTTAGAAAATTCAGAGAATTTAGGAAATTCAGGGAATTTAGGAAATTCAGGGAATTTAGGAAATTCAGAGAATTTAGATAATTCAGAAAATTTAGATAATGGAAAGAATACAGGGAATTAAAAGAATTCTGGGAATTGAATTATTTCAGAGAATATATGAAACTCAAGAAATTCAGGAAATTCAAGGAAGAAAGAGAATTCGTGCAATTCAGAAAAATCAGAGAATTCAAGGAATTCAGAGCATTCAGATAACTCAAAGTATTCAGGGAATTCACGGAATTCAGAGAATTCATGCAATTCAGAGAATTCGTGGAATTCGCGGAATTAAGAGAATTCATAGAATTCAAATAATTCATGGAATTCAGAGGAGTCATGGAATTCAAAGAATTCATAGAATTTAAAGAATTCATAGGAGTCATGGAATTCAAAGAATTCATAGAATTTAAAGAATTCATGGAATTTAGAGAATTCATTGAATTCCGAGAATTCATGGAATTCAAGGAATTAATGGAATTCAAGGAATTCAGAAAATTCGTGGTGTTCAGAGAGTTAATGGAATTCAGAGGATTAATAGGATTCATGGAATTCAGTAAACTGCAGAATGCAGGGAATTTAAGTTATTAAAGAATTTAGAAAATTTAGAGAATAAAGGAAATTAGGATAATTAAAAAAATGCAGCGAATTCATGGCATATAAAGAACTCCTGGAATTTATGGAATACACGATATTCGTAGAAATCATAGGAGTTAGGGAATTCAAAGAATTTAAGGAATTCAGAAAATTGAAGAAATTCAGAGAAATTAAAGAATTCAGGGAATGTAAGGTATTCAGGGAATTCGGGGAATGCAGTGAATTAAAAGAATTCAGAGAATTCAGGAAAGTAGGAGAATTTAGGGAATTGAGAATTAAAAAACTTCAGAAAATTCCTAAGAATTCAAAAAATTTCTAGGAAGATCCAAGCAATTCTAAATAATTCAAAAGAATACAAAACATTTTAAAAACTCCAAAGAATTAAGAATAATTCCATGTGAATTCGTCTGAATTTCCTGAATTTGTTGCATTATTTTGAATTCTTGGAATTGCCTCATTATATGAATTGTTTAAATTCGTGCAATTCACTGAATTCGAAGAATTTCCCGAATTCCAAGGACCTCTAAATAATGCCGAAAATTCAGAGATATTCAACAGAATTCTAAAATTCTTAAGAATTCAAGGAATTTAGAGAATTCAAGGAATTTTAAGAATTCAAGGAATTCAAGAAATTAAGAGAATTAAAAAAAACAGAGGATTCACGAAATATACAAGGATAAGAAATTTCAAAAATAGAAGAAATTCAGGAAATTGAAGAAACTCATATCAGTGAATTTCAGGAATTTAGTACATTGCAAGAATGCAGGGAATACAAGTAATTTACATATTGAAGAAAATTTATGGAATTCAGGAAATTCAATTAATTAATAAAATTCAAGTAATCGGGAGAATTCCATTCATTCAGATAATTCAAGTAATTCAGGGAAATTACGGAATTCGGAAAATGTATAGCATTTAGAGAATTCCTGAAATTCTTGGAATTTAGAAAATTTTTTGAATTCAGATAAGTTGAGGATTCCAGAAAATTAAAGGAATTAAGAAAATTCACAGAATTATAAGAATTTTGGAAATGAGCAGAATTTGAGAAATTCAGAGAATTTAGAGAATTGAAAGAATAAAGGGAATTAAACGAATTCTGGGAATTGAATTATTTCAGAGAATATGTGAAATTCAAGGAATTCAGAAAATTCAAGGAATTAAGAGAATTCGTGAAATTCAGAAAAATCAGAGAATTCAAGGAATTCAGAGGATCCAGATAACTTAAGGTATACAGAAAATTCATGGAATTGAGAGAATTCGTGGAATTTTTGGAATTCAGAGAATTCATAGAATTCACATAATTCGTGGAATTCAGAGGGTTGATGGAATTCAAAGAATTCATGAAATTTATAGAATTCATTGAATCCCGAGAATTCATGAAATTCAAGGAATTCAGAAAATTCAAGGAATTCAGAGAATTTCAGAGAATTAGTGAATTCAGAGGATTAATAAGATTCAATAAATTCAGTAACTTGCAGAATGCAGGAAATTTAGGTTCCTCAAAAATTAAGAAAATTTATAGAATTAATTAAATTAGGATAATTCAAAAAATTCAGCATATTCATGCCACATAAATAATTCCTGGAATTTATGAAATACAGAAAATTCGTAGAAATCAGAGGAGTTAGGGAATGCGAAGAATTTCCGGAATTCACAAAATTGAAGAAATTCAGAGAAATTAAAGAATTCAGAGAATGTAAGTTATTCAGGGCATTCGGGGAATGCAGGGAATTGAAAGAATTCAGAGAATTTAGGTAATTTAGAGAATTCAGAGAATTCAAATAATTCCGAAATTTTAGAGAATTCAGGGAATTCAAGTAATTCAAAATATTGATATAATTCAGAGAATTCAGGAAATCAGGAGACTTTTGGTAGTTCAGAGAATTCTATGAATTCACTTAATTCAGAGAATTCGAAGAATATAAGAAATTCAGAGAATTCAGAGTATTCATAGAATTTATGGAATTGAGAGAATTCATGGAATTCAGAGAATTCAGAGAATTGATGGAATTCAGAGAATTCATGAAATTCAGAGAAACATGGAATTCAGAATATTTATAAATTTAAAGGAATCTAGGGAATTTCAGAAATTCATGGAATTCAAAGAATTTAGAGAATTCAGATAATTCAAAGAATTAAGAAAATTCAGAGAATTCATGGAACTCAGAGAATTCATGGAACTCAGAGAATTAATGGAATTCAGAGAATTTACGGAATTCAGAGAATTAATGGAATTCACGGAATTCAGAGAATTCGAGGAATTCACGGTATTCAGAGAATTCGAAGAATATAAGAAATGCAGAGAATTCAGAATATGCATATAATTTATGGAATTTAGGGAATGCACCGTATTTAAAGAAGTCTTGGAATTAAAAAAATTCGTGGAATACAAAGAAGTGAGGGAACTCAGATAATTCAGGGATCTCAGAAACTCTGAGGAATTCAGAAAATTTAAGGAATTCGAAGAATTAAAGGAATCATGAGGATTTTAGGAATTCAGAGAATTCAGGGGATTCAAAGAAGTCCAAAGAATTCAAAGGCATTGCAAGAAATTCAATGCGAATTAAAATAATTCTATATAATATACGAGTACGTGCACTCTGAGAGAATTTTTTTTAACATAGAATTATTGATATTATCATGTCATTTTGAAGAATATTCTCAATTTTCATTCAAAGTTTGCATTAAAGAAGCCTTAAATACGTTTTCGAACATCAAATAACTTAGGAATGAAAAATAAACTCTTAATTTTTTCTAGAAGAAAAAAAAAATGTTTCACGAACTTTGATCTTTATTTAAAGGCGAAATTTGGATCTTGGTTGTGACACTTTCGTAAAAGATCCGGCTGAGAAAAATCGTGAGCCAAGCAAAACGGAAAAGTTTAAATTGCGTCTACGTACTGTCGTTTATCCAGCCCGCTGGAAACCATTTCCGATTGAAAACCTTCCCATTCGATAAAATTTCAAGTCACTTGGCATCGCGATTACATCTATGTTTCTCATAACGAGCCAAGTGGATGTTATACGTCGGTCTTTCGGTAAACATTACTGCATCCAATCGAAAAATCATATTTGAACTCAGTTTATGGTTCATTGGACCCCATGAGCAACTTCCTTCGAAGCAACGAATTTCAGATTTACGAGCTTCGAGTGATAATAAATATTAGCTTTCTATTTTCGCAGACCCAACCTTAATCAAAAGCTAGGCTTCTACTCGGGGACGAGTAATATAATATTAGATGATTTACGAATCAATTTCCCACCCGGAGTTTTTCTCCTTTTTTCATTTAATTATCACACATATTTTTCAAACGTAATTAAACTCACAATCTCTGGGCAAGTAATAAAAGTATCATGAACAGCAGTATTTTAGGATACTATAAAAAAATATGAGTTTCACAGGACCAGATTAGTCAATTCTTACGTACATAGGGTCGCTGGATCCGAATTCGAAGTGGGAATACCAAAGTTAGCTCTTGCTTCATTCCTAATATGAGAAAAAAAAACACTTTTTTCGTACATTTCACAGCCCCACAAAAAATTAGGTTTTCCGAGGGACCAGACTATTGAATTTTTATGTATTTCGGGTCGCTGAATCAGAATCCTATGTTGAAATGCTGAACCTGGCCCTTGTTTTCTTCACAACTTCAAAAGACGCTTCTTTTCGTACATTTTATAGCCCCACAAAAAAAGTATGAGCTCGGATGGACCAGAATAGTCACCTCTGAAGTATTTTGGGTGGCTGGTTCCGAATACGAACTCTAAAGTTCAAAGTTGGCTCTTGTTTTCTTCCAAACCTCAAAATTTTCGTAATCTCAAAAAATACTTTTTTCGTACAGAGAATCAAGAGAAATCAGGGAATTCAGAGAATTCATATAATTCAGACAATTAAGAGAATTCATGGAATTCAGAAAAACATGAAATTCAGAGAATTAAGAGTATTCATAAATTTAGAGGAATTTGGAGAAGTTCAGGAATACATGGAATTCTGAGGATTAAGAGAATACAGATAATTCAGAGAATTAAGAAAATTCAGCGAATTTATGGAACTCAGAGAATTAATGGAATTCAGAGAATTTATGGAATTCAAAGAATTCATAGAATTCATGAAATTCATGGAATTCAGAGAATTCAGAGTATATATGGAATTTAGAGAATTCATGGAATTCAGCGAATTAAGAAAATTCAGATAATTCATTTAATTCAGAGAATTTATGGAATTCAGAGAACTCATGAAATTCAGAGAATTTACAGAATTGGTGAAATTCAGAGAATTCATGGAATTCAGAGAAACAAGAAATTCAGAGAATTAAGAGTATTCATGAATTTGCAAGAATTTAGGGAATTTCAGGAATTCATTGAATTCAGAGAATTTACGGAATTCAGAGAATTCATAGAATTCAGAGAATTCAGAGAATTCAAAGAATTCATAGAATTCATGGAATTCATGGAATTCAGACAATTCATGAAATTAAGAGTATTAATGGAATTCAGAGAAAATAAAATACAGATAATTCATAGTATTCATGAATTTAAAGGAATTTCAGGAATTCATGAAATTCAGAGGATTAAGAAAATTCAGAGAATTCATGGAACTCAGAGAATTTATAAGATTGAGAGAATTCATGCAATTCAGAGAATGCATGAAATTCATGCAATTCAGAGAATTCACGGAATTCATGGAATTCAGAGAAAATGAAAATCAGAGGATTCAGAGTATTCATGAATTTAAAGGAATTTCAGTAATTCATGGAATTCAGAGAATTCATGAAATTCAGAGAATTCATTCAATTCAGAGAATTCATGCAATTCTGAGAATTCGTGCAATTCAGAGAGTTCATGCAATTCAGAAAATTCATGGAATTCAGAGAAACATGAAATTGAGAGAATTAAGATCATTCATAAATATGGAGGAATTTAGGAAGTTTCGAGAATTCATGCAATTTAGAGAATTTAGAGAATTCATGAAATTCAGAGAAACATGAAATTCAGAGAATTAGGAGTATTCATAAATTTGAAAGAATTTAGGAAATGTTAGGAATTCATGGAATTCAGAGAATTTAGAGAATTCAGATAATTCAGAGAATTAAGAAAATTCAGCGAATTTATGGCACTCCAAAAATTAATGGAATGCAGAGAATTTATGGAATTCAGAGAATTCATAGAATTCATGGAATTAATGGAATTCAGAAAATTCATTGAATTCAGAGAATTTATGGAATTCAGTGAATTCAGAGAATTCATGGAATTCAGAGAATTCAGAGAATTCAGAGTATTCATGGAATTTAGAGAATTCATGGAATTCAGAGAATTCATGCAATTCAGAGAATTCATGCAATTCAGAGAATTCATGCAATTCAGAGAGTTCATGCAATTCAAAGAACTCATGGAATTCATGAAATTCAGAGAAACAGAAATTCAGAGAATTCATGGAACTCAGAGAATTGATAGAATTCATGGAATTCAGAGAATTTATGAAATTCAGAGAATTCATGAAATTCAGAGAATTCATGAACTTCAGAGAATTCATGCAATTCAGAGAATTCATGCAATTCAGAGAATTCGTGGAATTCATGGAATTCAGAGAATTTATGGAATTCAGAGAAACATGAAATTGACAGAGAATTAAGATTATTCATAAATTTAAAGGAATTTAGAGAGTTTGAGGAATTCATGGAATTCAGAGAATTTAGAGAATTGAGATAATTCAGAGAATTGAGAAAATTCAGCGAATTTATGGAACTCAGAGAATTAATGGAATTCAGAGAATGTATGGAATTCAAAGAATGCATAAAATTAATGGAATTAAGAGAATTCAAGGAATTCGACGAATTCAGGATATTCGGAGAATTCATGAAATTCAGAGAATTCATCGAATTCAGAGAATTCATGTAATTTAGAGAATTCATGAAATTCAGAGAATTCAGAGAAACATGAAATTCAGAGAATTCAGAGCATTCATGAATTTGAAGGAATTTAGAGAATTTCAGGAATTCATGGAATTCAGAGTATGTAGAGAATTCCGATAATTCAGATAATTGGGAAAATTCAGATAATTTGCTGTTTCAAATGGGAAAATCTCGGTTTTAGAAAAAATAGAAAAAACAAGTACCTGTTATTGACTTTCTGTAAATTAATGTTTAGTCACCTCTTAAGCAATGTTCAAGAAATAATTTTCGCGCGATAACTTTGAGTTAAACTGCCTCAAACCCTTTGTATTGTACCCAGAAAATGCCCGGAAAAATGCAAAATACCAGCTTTATTTGAAATTCATGCCAAATACGATATTTTTGAATTTTTTAAAACAATTGTTACTTGATTTTCGGTGAAAACCTTTAAGAAAACATATTAACCTTACATTTTTGTAAATATTTTCTTAATCTAATGATTTTTTATTAAAAATGCCAATTTCCAAAGAACCCTAACTGAATCCAAAATTGTTTAAGTATTCTGAATCTTGTCCAAATTATAATGATTTTTGTTAGAAAATACTAATTTTGAGCAAAATGACAACATAAACTAAAATTGTTTAAAAATTACGGACCTTTTTTGAAATCTAATAATTTTTTAACATAAATTTGAATTTCAGACGAAAAACACTAACGGAATTCGAAATACTTGAAGCTTCTAAATTATATTGCACGTATTCAATTTAATTTATTATCTTCTGTTTAACAATACCAATTTTATGTAGAACACATCAAAATAGGCTGAAGTTGTTTAAAAATGGTAAATATTCTGTAAAATCTGATAATTTTTTATTTGAAATACCAATATTTTTCAACGAAAAACACTAACATAATATTAAAGAAAATTGAAAAATACCAATTGTTGGTGTAAAAAGGTAAAGTACCCTAAAATTGTTCAAGAATAATGTATCTTTGAAATATAATGATTTCAATTTTTGATAAAAAGACGCCAACGACACCGAGAGACGTAAATTGCTAAAAAATATGTAATCCTTTAAATCTAATATTTTTTAATTTATTATTTGAAAAGCACAAATGTTTCTCAATTCACACAAGGTTTTCATAGATTTTCCTCATCAAAAGGAATTATTTCTAGATTTAATTTTCAATATTTCAAATTTAAGATATATTAAAAAACTTAAGTAATGAAAATTCAATAAGGTTTTCAACAACAATGATCGCGAGATTCTCAAGATATCTTCACACCACTTTTTTTTAGATATGAAATTTGTTACATCTTGCAAAATTAAAAAATACTCGAAACTCAAAATGTAAAGACCCAAGCAAAAAATTGTTTTAAAATTTTTGAATAATCTAGAATCAAAAAGATTCAAGATTCACCACGAATTACATATTAAAAAAGAATGTAAATTAGTTTGAATAATTTCTTTTTCAAAATACAAGAAATAATGCAAATTGTTGAAACTTCAATAATTTTGTTGAAGTTATACTTCTTGGTTGAAAATTCAACAGTTTGATTACAATTTTATTTCTTCCTTAAATACATTTTATTCAAATTAAAAATTCAACTATTTTATTGAACATAAAACTATTTTGTTGAAAATTCATCTTTTTGGTTTGATAATGCATCTCTTTTTCTAGAAATGTAATATTTTTTGGTATAAAATGCAACTGTCCGGTTAAGAATTGATCTTTTTCGGTTAAAAATTAAGTTTTTTGTTGAAATTCACATTTTTGGGTTGAAAATTAAACTGCTTTGTAAAAAATTCGTAGTATTGGCTATAATATTGAAGAATTTGGTAGAAAATTCAACTATTTGGTTGAAAATCGATGTATTTTGTTTAAAATTCGTCTTTTTTGGAATAATATCGGTTTTTTGGTTAAAAATAAAACTTTTTAGTTGAAAATAATCTGGTTTAGATGAGGATTCAAGTATTTTGTTAAAAATGTGTTAAAAATTAATCTTTTTAGATTATTTTATTTAAAAACTGTTTTTTATTGAAAATTATTATTTTTTTCAACTAAAAATTTAACTATTTTCTTGAAAATTCAACCGATTAGTTGTAAAATAACTTTTTAGTTGAAAATTTGTATTTTCGGGTTAATAGTTCAAATGTCTTATAGAAAAATCGTCTTTTTGACTTGCAAATTTCACAATTTGGTGTAAATTAAACAGTTTTGTAGAAAAATCCTTTTTTTTTAATTGAAAATTAATTTAATCAAAATTACACTACATTATGTTTAGTTGAAAATTTATTTTTTTTTTACCTCAAAAATTCAACTATTTAGTTCAAAATTTGTAGAAACGAAAAAAATACATACTAAAAATTGATCAAATAAAATTTGGACTAACATCACATCCATTTTTTGAAATATATGTAGCTCAAAATTTATGTAACTTGTTGAAAATTTCTATTTTTGGGTTGAAAATCGAACTATCTGAATAAAAATATATGTATTTTACTGAAAATTCGTATTTTTAAGTAGAAAATCAATTTTTTTGGTTAAAAATTCAATTTATGGGTGAAAATGAATGTATTTCAGTTAAGGCTTCAAATATTTTGTTGAAATTTTTTTTTTATTATACTTAACTTTTTTATTTAACATTAAAACCTATTGTGGTTCAAATATCAACTATGACATTTTTTGTTGAGAATTAGTCTTTCTGGTTTGAAAATTCAATTACTTGGTTGCAAGTTGAAATATTTTGTTAAAAACTAATGCCAATTCACAAATGAGTTGAAAAATATTTTTCTTCTAAAAAGTAAATAATTAGTGGAATTATCAGACAATTGTGAGAAAACAGTGTCTTTAGTGTAATTTTTTTCGAAATAGTGGTAAAATTATCGTTAAAAAAAGTGTAAAATGGTGTCAATAGGGTGTTGAGTCCAAGGCCTGTTCATGTTCAACGCCCAAAAAACGTAGAATTTAAATTTGTGCATCATTAAAAAATATTATTAAATAAACTTCAAATTTTGGAGATAAACTTTCGACTAGTGTTGCATTCTAGATGACAAAAGAGGGAAATAACTGTCACAACAAATGGTTTCACCTATTTCACGTAACCTTCTTCTTTTCCCTACATAGAATTTTTCTGAAAAGAGATATGCAAATAAAATAGTGTCCGTTATTTGTCAGGTTGTGAATTTTTTTCTTGATCTAGAGCATATCGCAGGAAAAATTGATCGCGTGTGAAATATGGGGATCAAACGCACGTACATATCATGGCAAGCTTTTCTATATTTACTCTTGGTCCTTTTCTTTTCCGATCGGACTTGATGCTCTTTTTCGCCACCACCCGCCTTTTTCGCGCAGTAATATTTATGACCTGCACGAATCGCTCGGACATGAGGTGATTTAGCACTTGGGCCTTTATTCAAACTAAACCCTTTTGTGTTATTCACCCTCTAAATCTGAATTAGTAGAAAACTACTGATTGGTAGTATTTTTCTACTTATTTAAATAGCGCTGATTCGTGTACTGCTAATTAGGGAAAATCTACTAATAACGTATTATTAAATACATGGAACATACCAACAAATTTGAAAATTTTACGACCATCAAGTACAAAAATAGACCCAACTAACCTAAACTAACCAATCTGAACCAAAAAACACTAACCAACAAACCCGAACAAAACCAAACAAACCAATCAAAACTTACCAACCCAAACGAACAAACCTAATCAAACCAAACCAAGCGAACCAACCGAAACGAACTAACCAGAACGAATCATTCTGAACGAACCAACCCATGCGAGCCAACCTAAACGAATAAAAGCAAACCACCAACTCACGCAAAGCAACTAACATAAACCAATTGATGTAAAACGACCAACCCAAACAACCAACCGTAACTTACCAACCCAAACAAACGAAACCAACCAAATCGAACCAAACAAATCAGGTCAAATGAACCAAACTGAACTAACCAACCCAAGGGAACCATCTCGAACGAACAAACCCTATCGAACTCAATCAAACCAACCAACTCAAACAAATCAACCGAAACTCACCAACCCAATTGATCTAACACAAATAAACCGAAACAAACCAACCCAAACAAACCAACCGAAACTCACCAACCCAAAAGAATGAACCTAATTGAACGAAACCAAGCGAAGCAGCCAAAACGAACTAACCCGAACAAACCATCTCAAACGATCAAACCCTATCGAACTCAATCAAACCAACCAACTCAAGCAAAACAAACGAAACTCACCAACTCAATTGATCTAACACAAATAAACCGAAACAAACCAACCCAAACAAACCAACCGAAACACCCGAACAAACCATCTCGAACGAACAAACCTAAGCGAACTAAGTCAACCAAATGAACTCATACGAATCAAATCAAACGAACCAACGCACACGATCGAACACAAACAAACCGAACCAAACGAACCAACCCGAACAAACCAACTTGACCAATAAACGAACCAACGCGAAAGAACCAAAACGAAACAAACTGAACCAACCACTCCAAGCAATAAATCCAAACAAAACCAAACAAACCAATCGAAACTTACCAACTCAAATGAACGAATATAATTGAACCAAACCAAGCGAACCAACCAAAACGTAGCACCCCGAACGAACCAACCCATACGAGGCAACCTCAACGAATGACAGCAAACCAACCCACCCAAAGCAATAAACCTAAACCAATTAAATCAAATCGGCCAAAACAAACAACCAAACGAAACTTACCAACTCGAACAAATGAAACCAACTGAACCGAACCAAACGAACCAAGTCAAATGAACCAACCTGAACAAACTAACCCAAATGAACCATCTTGAACAAACAAACCCAAACGAACTCAATCTAACCAACCAACCCAGACAAACCAACAGAAACTCACCAGCCGGACGATCGAACACAAACAAACTGAACCAACCTAACAAACCAACCGAAACTCACCAACCCAAACGAATGAACCTTATTGAACCAAACCAACCAAAAGGAACCTACCCGAACAGACGAACCCGAACGCACCATCTCGAACGAACTAATCGAACCGAACTCAATAACACAAACGAACTCATAAAAATTAAACCAAACAAATCAACCTAAACGATGGAACATAAACAAACCGAACCGAACCAACCCAAACAAACAAAACAAGACTCACTAGTCCAAACGAATGAACCTAATTGAACTAAACCAAGTAAACCAACCAAAACAAACCAACGCGGACGCACTATCTCGAACGAACAAACCCAAACGAGCTCAATTAAATGAACGAACTCATACGTATTAAAGCAAACGATCGAACACAAACAAATCGAACCAAACGGACCAATCCGAACAAACCAACTTAACCAATCCACCTAAACGAACTAACCCGAGCGAACCCAAACGAAACAAACCAAACGAACCACCCCAAACAGGCCAAACAAAACCAAACAAACCAATCGAAACTTACAAACCCAGACGAACGAACCTAATTGAACCAAGCCAAGCGAACCAACGGAAACGTACCATCCCGAACAAACCGACCCATACTAGCCAACCTAAACGAATGAAAGCAAACCAACCCACCCAAAGCAGTCAACCTAAACCAACTAACCCAAATCGGCCAACCCAAACAACCAAACGAAACTTACCAACCCGAAATAATGAAACCAACCCAACCGAACCAAACGAACCAAGCCAAATGAATCAACGTAAACAAACTCACCGAAATGAACCTTCTCGAACGAAGAAACCCAAACGAACTCAATCTAAACAACCAACCCAAACAAACCAACCGAAACTCACCAGCCGGAACGATCGAACACAAACAAACCGAACCAACCCAAACAAACCAACCGAAACTAACCAACCCAAACGAATGAACCTTATTGAACAAAACCAACCGAACCAACCAAAAGGTAACAACCCGAACGAACCAACCCGAACGAACCAACCCGAACAAACCAAACCAAACGAACCAACCTAAACGATCGAACACAGACAAATTAAACTAAACCAACCCCAACAAACTAAACAAGACTCGGCAGTCCAAACGAATGAATCTGATTGAACTAAACCAAGTAAACCAACCAAAACGATTCAACCCGAACGCACCATCTCGAATTAACAAACTCAAACAAACTCAAGCAAACGAACGAACTCATACCTACTAAAGCAAACGAACTAATCTAAACTATCAAACACAAAAAAACTGAAACAAATGAACCAACCCGAACGAACCAACTTAAACAATTCACCTAAACGAACCAACCCGAGCGAACCCAAACGAAACAAACCGAACGAACCACCCCAACCAACTAGCCCAAGCAAAGCCAAACAAACCATTCGAAACATACCAACCCAGACGAACGAACCTAATTGAGCCAAACCAAGCGAACCAACCAAAACGTACCATCCCGGACAAACTAACGCATACTGGCCAATCTAAACGAATGAAAGCAAACCAACGCACCCAAAGCAGTCAACCTAAAGCAATTAACCCAAACCGGCCAACCCAAAGAACTAAACGAAACTTAGCAACCCAAAAGAATGAAACCAACCGACCTAACCAAATGAACTAACCTGAACAAACTAACTCAAATGAGCCTTCTTGAACGAACAAACTCAAACGTACTCAATCAAACCAACCAACTGAAACAAATCAACCAAACCTCAACAACCAAAACGATCGAACGCAAACAAACCAAATCAACCCAAACGAACCAACCGAAACTCACCAACCCAAACGAATGAACCTGATTGAACCAAACAAACCGAACTAACCAAAAGGAACCAACCCGAACTAACCAAAACGAACCAACCCGAACGAACCATCCCGAACAAACCAACCCATACGAGCCAACCTAAATGAATGAAAACAAACCAACCCTTCCAAAGCAACCAACCTATACCAATTAACCTAAATCGGCTAACTCAACAGCCAACCGAATCTCACCAACCCAATCGAACGAAACCAACCGAAACGAACCAAACGAACTAAGCCAAATGAACCAACTTCAAGAAACTAAACCAAATAAACTATCTCGAACAAACAAACCCAAACCAACTGAATCAAACCAACAACAACGAAGCAACCGAAACTCGCCAACCCAAACGTTCAAGAACAAACAAAACAAACCAAAGCAACATAAACAAACGAACCGAAACTCACCAACCCAAACGACCGAACACAGACAAACCGGATCAAATCAACCAACCCAAATAAAACAACCGAAACTCACCAAACCATACGAATGAACCTAATTGAACCAAACCAAGCGAACAAACCAAAACAAACTAACCCGAATGCACCATCTTGAACGAACAAACCCAAACGAACTCAATGAAACGAACGAACTCATACAAAACAAACCAACCGAACCAACCTAAACGCTCGAAAACAAACAAATTAGACCAAACGAACGAACCCGAACAAAAAAAACTTATCCGAACCACTCAAACGAACCAAACCGAACGAACCAACCTAAACGAAATTTTTGTTTGGTAGTGTATTTTTCGAAGGGGAAAACTCTTAAAAATGGGATCCAGCGGAGGTGGAATACAACGTAATATCGAATCACTCTGGATGACGAATTTTCAATCGAAAGTCATTAATTTTTAACAAAATTCTTCAATAAAAAAAAATACATGAACTGTTAATCAAATATTTCAATTTTCAATCAAAAACATAAATTTTCAATCAAGCAGGTGTATTTTCTAGTGAAATATATGATCCTTCAACGAAATACATGAATGTTCAACGAAGTAGTTGAATTTTCAACTAAAAAAAATACATTTTCAGACATGTGCTTGAATATTCAACTAAAATAGATGAATTTTCCAACAAAACTAAATATTTAAATTAACAGTTAAGAAATGCATTTTCAACCAAGAAGCAACGATTTTTTAACAATATAGTTCAATTTTAAACCAAAGAAAAAAATTGTTGACTGAGATGGTGTATCTTAAATCAGAAAATGACCTTTTAACAAAATTGTTAAATTTTACAACAAAAAATTCATTTTTAACCAAATAAGATGAATTCTTAAAAAAAAATGTAATAGTTGATTTTTTCACAAAACCAGATTTTTAGTTTGAATACAAAACAGTCAAATTTAACTAAAAAAGAAGAAATGTTGAAAAAAGTAGTTCAAACCTCAACCGAACCAAAGAGATAAATTTCGACTGAAATTATGAATCTAAAACCAAAAAATGACTTTTTTTATCAAATTGTCAAATTTTGAACCAAATAATTCAATTTTCCACCAAAAAGTGAAATTTTAAATGAAAAGAAAAATTTTCAACTAAAAAAGATAAACTTTTAATCGAATAGTTAGACTTTTCATCAAGTAGATAAAATTTCAACCAAAAATAAAATTAATTTTTCACCAAAATATTAATTTTCTACCAAAAAAGACAAATTAAACAACAACAAAAATTAAATTTCAATAAAATATTTCAATTTCCATCTGAAAAAGATTAATTTAAAGTCAAAAATACAATAGACAAATTTTCAGTTAAAGAAAAGAATTTTCAACCAAAAATATTAAATTTCAAGCAAAAAAATTAATTTTCTACCAAAAAAGAAATTTTTTCAACAAAATACATGAATTTTGAAACAGATAGTTCAATTCTCAACTAAGAAGAATAAGTTTACAATTGAAAAAGGAATGGTTAAATTTTCAGCTTAAGACGTAATTTTCAACCAAACAAGAACGAAATTTCAATCAAAGAGATGAAATTTCAAGTAAGAAGATTAATTTTCTACTGCAAAAAGGCAACTTTTAACATAATACATTGATTTTCAACCAAATAGCTGAATTTTCAACTCAAAGTATAATTTTAGAATAAAAAATGGAATAGTTAGATGTCCAGTTAAGAATAAAATTAATCAAAAAAAAAAGAATTTCTGATAAAAAGACTTCAAAGAATATTGGATATGAAGTTTAGATTTTTACTACCAAGGGTAGTGTACTCTCGAGTATTTTTTTTATAATTCATTTTACAGGGTTCGCAAGCTCTCTGAATTTGAAACGGCTTTGATTTTAAAAGCATCATAAATCAACTCGTTCTGTTCGTCCAGTTTTTTTTAATGTTTATATCGAACATGATAGAAGTAAAAAATAGGTATAAAATAAAGCATGAATGAAAACGGTAACTAGTATTCCAGAGGCATTTAAATGAACAATTTAGATTTTGAAAGGTACTGAGTTTGAAATATTGAAGTTGGAACACGTTCAAAGTAAATATCAAAGCTTTTTAAATTTTCAATTAATTATTCAATCAATGAATTAAACCTTTTGGATGAAAAATTCATCTTTCTTGGTCCAGAATAAATTTTGTTGTTGAAAATTTGTCTTTTTTGGTAAAAAAATCTACTTTTTGGGTTAAAAATTCATCTCTTTGTTTCATATTGAATGAAATATATTTTGTATTAAAAATATTTTATTCCCCTTTTATTGTTCACTCATTTATGTTGAAAATTACCCTATTTTCCTGTCGTGGGAAAATTTTAGTCAATGACGACGGGCTATCGTGGGGGGGGGGGGTTCGAATACAGCCCGATATTGGTAACGTAGTTTATGGACGACCCCTTTTTTCCTGGGATGGGATGTTGGGAAGGCGAAGGAGATGGTAGGGTGAGTTGGGGAGGAAAAGAGAAGGAAAGTAGAAGAGAAGATCAGAAGTGGGAATATGGAGGAGGCAGAAAAGGGAAAAGAGTGAGCGATGTTACGGTGGAATAGGGAGAAGGGGAAAATCATAGAGTATAGGAAGGGGAAATAGGGATGGCTTATGGGAGAGAAGCAAGGATGGGGGAGGTTATGACAAATAGGGAAGGGTGGATGAGGGTGGAGTGAGGGGAGGGGAAAAGAGGGAAAGTAAGGTGATGGAGTGAGGAACGGTAAGAGATGGATGGGAAGTGAGGGAGATTGGGGGATGGGGTAAGGGAGTTTGAAAAGAGAGGGGACGTAAGGGGAAGGGAAAGGAGTGAAGGGAAGCGAGATGAAGTAGTAGATTAGGAGTAGAAAAGGGAGGGGACGTAAGGGGAAGGGAAAGGAGTGGAGGGGAGCAAGATGAAGTAGTGGATTAGAAGTAGAAAAGGGAAAGGAGTGAGCGACGTTACGGGGGAGTAGGGAGAAGGGGAAAATCAGAGAGTATAGAAAAGGGAAATAGGGATGGATTGTAGGAGGGAAGCAAGGGTGGGGGAGGTTATCACAAATATGGAAGGGTGGATAAGGGTGGAGTCAGGAGAGGGAAAAAGAGGGAAAGCGAGGAAACAGAGTGAGGAACAGTTAGATGTGAATGGGAAGTGAGGGCGATTAGGGAATAGGGGTGAGAAAGTTGGAAAAGGGAGGGGACGTAAGGAGAAGGGAAGAGAGTAAAGGGAAACGAGATGAAGTAGTGGATTAGAAGTAGAAAAGGGAAAAGAGTGAGCGATGCTACATGGGAGAAGGGAGAAGGGGAAAATCAGAGAGTATAGGAAGGCGAAATAGGGATGGATTGTGGGAAAGAAGCAAGGGTGGGGGAGGTTATGACAAATGGGGAACGGTGAATGAGGGTGGAGTGAGGGGAGGGAAAAAGAGTGAAAGTGAGGGGGCAATGTGAATAACAGTAAGAGATGAATGGGAAGTAAAGGAGATCAGGGAATTAGGGTGCGAAAGTTGGAAAAGGGTGGGGACGTAAGAGGAAGGGAAGAGAGTAAAGGGAAACGAGATGAAGTAGTGGATAACAAGTAGAAGAGGGAAAGAGAATGTAAGAAGAGAGGAGAGGGGAGTGGAAGAAGAGGTGGTGAGGCAAGAAGGAATAGGGTAAAATAAAGATAGGATATAGGGGTAGGGATTACAAGATACGACTGGATACCATCATATTGGAGAAGAGGGGGAAGTGATGCAGGGAGTGGGGAAAACCCTACTTTGAATAATTCGATTTTGCCAGTCTAATTTCCTTGTCTTTTTGTAGTAAAGTTTACACAATGTTATATTAATCTAAACATTAAAAATATTCCCACTTTTTTTAAGTAATGTCGAGTCTTTTTTTATAATTCTTTCTGCATATTATTCGGGCTCTCTCAATTTGAAACAGCTTGGATTTTAAAAGCATAACAAATCGAATCGTTCTATTCGTTCAGTTTTTTCTCTGTTTACGTCAAACAAGATAAAAGTAAAAAAAAAAAGAAACAAAGCATGAATAAAAACGGTGACTAGTATTCCAGAGGCATTCAAATAAAAAATTTAGAATTTGGGAGGTACTGATTTGAAAATATTAAATTTGAAATACTTCCAAAGCAAATATCGCTGCATTTAAAATTCAAAGTTTACAATTTTTCCAATTAAAAATTGAACTGCATTATAAAAAAAAAACAATTACTTCTCTAATGCTTTAAAAATGGCGAATTTTAAAATTAAAGTGAATATTAAAAATGTTATTATTTGATATTAAAGTATCCATAATTCAAAAAGGTGTTTAGAAGTGAACAATGTAAAATCGAAGGCGTTATAAATATCCCTTTTTTTAACTTTTTTAAAGCTCTAATCAACATTTTTAGAGGTTCGTAGCCCCGAGCAGAAACCTTTATAGTTAAGACTAAGGAAAGGGGGGAGGGGAAGTGGAAAATCAAAAGGGAAAGAAAAAGAGGAGGAAAAGAAAGTGAAGAAATGGAAAGTGAGGAGATTTGAGGTTAAGTAGAGGACGGGGAAGAGAGGTTAAGTACGAAAGAGAGGAGGGGAAGTAGAGAATAAAACGGAAAAGAAGGAAAGGGGAAATAGAAAGTGAGGAGATTTGAGGTTAAGTAGGGGAGGAGGAAGGGAGGTTAAGTAGGAAAGAGGAAGGGTAAGTAGACAACAGGAAGGGAAGAAGAAGAGGGAAAAAATAAAGTGAGGAAATGGAAAGTGAGGAGACTTGAGGTTAAGTAAAGGAGGAGGAAGAGAGGTTGAGTAGGGGAGGAGGATGAGAGGTGAAGTAGGCTACGAGGTGAGAAGTAGGAATATGGTGGAAGGTGAATGATGGAAAAGAAAGAGCGCCGTTAGGGGGAGTAAGGAGAAGAGGAAAAGTAGGGGATATGGGAAGGGCAAATAAGGGAGGGAAAGGAGATCAACATAAGGATGGATGGATGAGGGGAATAGGGGAGGAGCTATAAAGTGGAAAGAGAAGTATGTGATGGGGATACTAAGGAAAGATGATAGTGAGAGGAGGAGAAGGAAGTTAAGAAGGGAGTGAGGTGGGACAAAGAGAGGGAAAGTAAGGGGTCTGAATAAGGAACAGTAGGAGATGGAAGAGAAGTGAGGAAGAGTAAGGAAAGTAATGAAAGAGTGGGGAAGAAAGGGGAACGGAAAAGAGAGTAAAAAGAGAGTAAAGAAATAGAAGAAGAAGTGGGCGACGAAAAGTAGGAAAGAGGAAGAGGGAGTGAGGGTACGTGTGTGGAGAAGGGAGTAGGGGTCGTGAAGTGTAGTAGTAGAATGTGGAGAGATGCATAAGAAAGGGTGGAGAGAGGGATGTAGAGGATAAGATACGATCGGATAGGGGAGGAGGCGGAGTGGGCAG
>JAABKJ010003614.1:0-25711 GCA_011634705.1 Andricus grossulariae | reverse complement strand
CGAACGTTTACATTTTTCCAACTACTGAGGCTTCCAAATTGAAAAATTTATTTTTTTAATATCAAAATCTGTATCTTGCCCAATTTTGCACATTTGTAAAAATTTGTAATCTTCTACAATAATTTTCGTAAAATTAAAAGCGTTTTAATGACGCCAAACACCCAAATTAAAAAAAAAATTAATTCTGTAGTTTTCTCTAATACATTGTAGATTTTTTACAATGAAGTAAAAAAAAAAAGATTAAACAGTCCTGTAAATCTTTGAATTAAAGGAACTTGTTCTTTATTGTGAATTTTTATAACTTTATTTTTTTATTTGCTTCAGTTTTCAATATTCGATGTATAATTTCTCATTTTAAAAGAAAAGTACAATATAAGCTAATATTCAAAAAATGTCTTCCTTAATTGAAAAATTTCAAATTAAATTGTTTAAAAATGAGATATTTTAGATTGAAACAATTTTTGAATAGGATTTGGAATTTAATAAAAGTTTTTAATTTCTCAAATTACCATAAATTTGATAATAGTTTACAAAGTTTCAATTGAACGTTTACACTTGTTTAACTATTGAGGCTTCCAAATTCGAAAATTTATTTTTTTAACATCAAAATCTGTATCTTGCTTAATTTCGAACATTTGTACAAATTTTTATTTCTCTATGATAATTTTCGTAAAATTAAAAGCGTTCAATGACGTCAAACACCGAAATTAAAAAAAGGTGAAATTCCGTAATTTTCTCTAATATTTTGTAGATTTTTACAACGAAGTACAAAAAATATTAGTAAAAAGTCATACACATTTTTGAATTATAAGATCTTGTTCTTCATCATTAATTTATCATTAATTTTTATCACTTTATTTTTTATTTTCTTTAGTGTTCAATATTTGATTTATAATTGCTCATTATAAAAGAAAAGTACAATATTGCTAAATATTCAAAAAATGTCTTCCCTAATTAAGAATTTTTCAATATAATGGCTTAAAAGTGGGATATTTTAGATTGAAACAATAATTGAATAGGATTTGGAATTGTATAAAAGTGTTTAATTTTCCAATTTATTTCAAATTTAAGAATAGTTTATAAAGTTTTATTCAAACGTTTACATTTGTTCAACTACTGAGGCTTCCAAATTGAAAAATTTCTTTTTCAACGTAATATTCTGTATCTTGCTTAATTTTGAACATTTGTACAAATTTGTAATTTTCTCCAATAATTTTCGTAAAATTAAAAACGTTTTAATGACGTCAAACATCCAAATTTAAAAAAATGACATTCCGTAGTTTTCTCTAATACCTTCTAGATTTTTTACAACAAAGTACAAAAAATATCACCAAAAAGTTATTCAAATTTTTGAATTGTAGGAACTTGTTCCTTATTCTTAATTCTTACACTTTTCTACAACAAAAAAATGAGGTATTTGTATATGAATGCTCCCTTAAACGGCTCAGTCCCTCGTGGCATATACCTTTCACTCTTTAATCCAACCTAGACAAAGTGTCCCCGTCTACGCTATTCTAGACCCCACATGATACAGTTCAATCTAATATAAGATCGAATTGAAGCAGTGCCATTCGGAATCAAGCAGAATATTAATATTCGGGGTTGAGTCAAGCGTGAAGCTTTTCACGCTTGATTGAACCCCGAATTTAGAGTGCAACACCCTGAAATTTCGATATTCCAAGTCAGGACCTGATCCCGTGGTATTAGAATGCGTCAATTCGTCCCTCGCCTCGAAGGATTCCACACTGATCCAGATGACGTCATGTTGAGACGTAATAATGGATTAGGGTATTACACGGCCATTATGCACAACATGGCATGTGTTGCCAAAGCCTCAAGAATAGGTAATAAGACTTTATGATCGAGCGCAAAGAGAGTCAGTGAATGAGATATATCCGATGGGCTAGGGTGGTCAGAGTACCCAGGGCTGGGTAGGGAGTCAACGCGTGACTCACTCTAAACCGCAGGCGTTGAAACTCCCGCGGTGCAGTTTCATATTTTCTACTCAGCTGCCCCCCGTAGCTGTATCTTTTTCTATTTTATTTTATTCTATTTTGCCAAGTGTGCAGAATCTAATTTATGATGATCAGCGATATCGGACTCGATAATGTAGTTACACGAATAACGCCCCTGTGGTGCATCCAGGGGGGATTCAGATTAAAAATTCCATCATTTTTGGTGGGAATGGTACAAATTGGACGACATCGATTAAGGTGCTTCGAATTTGTAGGTTTTTAGAATAATTAAAAATACGGCTACAAGGATGAATTGGTTGATGTCATATTTTTACCATGTAATCTAAAGGCTTATAGATGTGCATGAGCAGAGCTCTTTTTTCGAAAAATGGTCCTTTTGTTGTTTTTTTTTTTGGTAATTGAAAATATGCTGAATTTTCTGCTCCTGGCGGCGGCCAACGCGCCACTGGGGATGTACCCATGGTGAAACGAAAACAGGCGTTCAAAGTTTCAAAGTGCGTTTTGATTAACAAAAAAAAAAGAATTTTCGAAAAAAGGGCTCTAGTTAGGCACATGAATAAGCCTTTAGAATATGTTGTAAAATATTACATCAGACAATTGATCCTTTTGGACGTATTTTATATTATTCTAAAACCCGACTCATTTGAAGCACCTTAAGGCTTGAATATTCATCATCCTGGTTGAAATGTAACGGTTTTGTTGAAAATTCGTCTTTTTTGTTGGAGATTAATCTCCCAGTTTGAAAATTCAACTATTCCAATTGAAGAATTATCATTTTACTTGAAAATTCAATTTTTTCACTTAAAATTCATCTATTTCAGTTAAAGATTCATCACTTTAGTTTAAAGTTCATCAGTTTAGTTGAAAATTAATTTTCCTGTTGAAAAATTAATTATCCCATTTTTGACTGAAAACTGATGTTTTTTAGTTGAAAATGAAACTATTTAATTGAAAAATGATAATTTTCAGTTGAAAATTCATTTGTTTGTTTATTTAAAATTACACTATTACAGTTGAAGATTCATTATATTAGTTTACAGTTCATCAGTTTGGTTGAACATTCATTTTGTTAATTGAAAAGTTATTTATTCGATTTTTGGCTGAAAACTAATCATTTTTAGTTGAAGATTTTACTATTTGGTGGAAATTTTTTTTTAATTCAAATATTCCGGTTGAAGATTCTTCATTTGAGTTGAAAGTTCATCAGTTAAGCTGAAAACTAGTTTTTTAAACTAAAAAGATTATTATTCAATTTGTTGTTGAAAACTGATTATTTTTAGTTAAAAATTAAACGATTTGGCTAAAAAAAATGATCATTTTTAGTTGAAAATTCATTTCTTGTTTAAAATGCAACTATTCTAGTTGAAGATTCATCATTTTAGTTGAGAGTTTATCAGTTTCGTTGGAAATTAATTTTTCAAAATGAAAACTTAATTATGGAATTTGTTGTTGAAAACTGATCTTTTTTAGTTCAGAATTAAACGATTTGATTGAAAAATGATCTTTTTCAGTTGAAAATTCATTTTTTTTTTAAATTTATTTTTTGGTTTAAGATTCAACTATTTCATAGAAGATTCATCATTTTAGTTGAATGACCTTTTTCAGTTGAGAATTCATTATTTTCTTTTGATTAAAATTTAACTATTTCAGTTGAAGATTCATCATATTAGTTTAAAATTCATCAGTTTGGCTGAGAATTAATTTTCTGAATTGAATAGTTATTTATCTCATTTTTGGCCGAAAACTGATCTTTTTCAGTTGAAAATTTAACTATTTATGAACAAAAAAAATTTTCAATTTAAATGTTTTTTTTTTAGTCGTAAATTAAATTATTTGGTTGAGAAATTATATTTCTTAGTTAAAAATTAATTTTTTTGGTTTAAAATTCATTTTTTGATTCAAAAATCAACTATTCCAAAGCGAATTCATTATTTTAGTTGAATGTTCACCAGTTTGGTTGAAAATTAATTTTTTCAACTGGAAAGTTAATTATTCAATTTTTTGTTGAAAACTGATCTTTTTTAGTTCAAAATTAAACGATTTGACTGAAAAATGATCTTTTTTAGTTGAAAATTATTTTGTTGTAGTTGTTTAAAATTCAAATATTTCAGTTGAATATTCATAATTTTAGTTTAAAGTTTAACAGTGTGTCTGAAAATTAATTTTCTCAATTGAAAAGTTAATTATCCCATTTTTTACTGAAAACTGATCTTCTTTAGTTGAAAATTTAACTATTTGGTTGAAAAATGATCCTTTACAGTTGAAAATTCACTTTTTTCTAATTCAAATATTCCAGTTGAAGATTCATCATTTTATTTGAAAGTTCATTAGTTAGGTTAAAAAAAAATTTTTATAACTGAAAAGTTAATTTTTTCATTTTTTCTTGAAAAGTAATCCCTTTTAGTTGAAAACTAAATTATTTGGTAGAAAAATTATATTTTCAGTTGGAAATTCATTTTTTTGGTTTAAAATTCACTCTTTCGATTTAAAATTCAACTTTCTTGCTTTTTTTTGAGTCGCAAATTAAATTATTTGGTTGAAAAATTATATCTTTTAGTTCAAAATTAATTTTTTTGATTCAAAATTAATTTTTTGGTTTAAAATTCAACAAATCCGAAGAAGATTCATCATTTTAGTTAAATATTCATCAGTTCGGTTGAAAATTAATTTTTTCAACTGAAAAGTTATTTATTTAATTTTTGTTGAAAACTGATATTTTTGAGTTCAAAATTAAACGATTTGGCTGAAAAATGATCTTTTTTAGTTGAGAATTCTTTTTTTGTTGTTGTCTAAAATTCAGCTATTTCAGTTGAATATTCATCATTTTAGTTTAAAGTTTAACAGTTTGTCTGAAAATTAATTTTCCTAATTGAAAAGCTAATTATCCCATTTTTGGCTGAAAACTGATCTTTTTTAGTTAAAAATTTAACTATTTGGTTGAAAAATTATCTTTTACAGTTGAAAATTCATTTTTTTTAATTCAAATATTCCAGTAGAAGATTCAACATATTAGTTGAAAGTTGATTAGTTAGGTTGAAAATTGCTTTTTTCAACTGAAAAGTTAATTTTTTTCATTTTTTGTAGGTTTAAAATTAATTTTTTTAACTAAAAAGTTACTTTTTTCATTTGTTGTTCAAAAATGATCCTTTTGAGTTAAAAATTAAACTATTTGGTTGAAAAATTATATCTTTTAGTTGAAAATTAATTTTTCTGATTGAAAATTCATTTTTTGGTTTAAAATTCAACAATTCCGGAGAAGATTCATCATTTTAGTTAAATGTTCATCAGTTCGGTTGAAAATTAATTTTTTCAACTGAAAAGTTAATTATTCAATTTTTTGTTGAAAACTGATTTTCTTTAGTTCCAGATTAAACGATTTGTCTAAAAAAAATGATATTTTTCAGTTGAAAATTCATTTTTTTTGTTTAAAATGTAACTATTCTAGTTGAAGATTCATCATTTAAGTTAAAAGTTTATCATTTCTTTTAAAAAATGATTTAAAAAAATGAAAAGTTAAATATGAAATTTTTTGTTGAAATCTGATCTTTTTTAGTTCAGAATTAAACGATTTGCCTGAAAAATGATCTTTTTTAGTTGAAAAATTCATTTTGTTGGTTTCAAATTCCACTATTCCAGTTGAAAATTCATAATTTTAGTTTGAAGTTCATCAGTTAGGTTGAAAATTAATTTTTTAAATTGAGAAGTTAATTATTTCATTCTTTCAATGTTCTTTTTTAGTTGGAAATTAAGCTACTTGGTTGAAAGATGATCTTTTTAGTTGAAAATTTAGTTATTTTTCGAAAAATCTTTTTTAGTTGAAAATTCATTTTTTTTTTTGTTTGAAATTCAACTATTCTAGTTGAAGATTCGTCATTTAAGTTGAAAGTTTATCAGTTTCGTTGAAAATTAATTTTTTCAATGAAATGTTTATTATTGAATTTTTTGTTGAAAACTGATCTTTTTTAGTTCGGAATTAAACGATTTGTCTGAAAAATGATCTTTTTTAGTTGAAAATTCATTTTGTTGGTTTAAAATTCCACTATTCCAATTGAAAATTCATAATTTTAGTTTGAAGTTCATCAGTTGGGTCGAAAAATGATCTTTCATATTTGAAAATTCAACTATTTTATTGAAAATTTAGTTATTTCTCCGAACAATCTTTTTTAGTTGAAAATTCATTTTTTTTTTGTTTAAAATTCAACTATTCCAGTTAAAGATTCATCATTTTAGGTATAAATTTAATTTTTTTATTTAAAAGTCAATTATTTCAGTTAAGGATTCATTATTTTAGTTGAAAGTTCATCAGTTCGGTTAAAAATTAATTTTTCAAACAAAGAAGTTAATTATTCCATTTTTTGTTAAATACTGATCTATTTTAGTTCAAAATTTAACTATTTGGTCGAAAAATGATGCTTTTCAGATGAAAATTAATTTCTCCTTTAATTCAAATATTCCAGTTGAAGATTCATCATTTTAGTTGAAACTTCATTAGTTAGGTCGATAATTATTGTTATTAACTGCAAAGTTAATATTTTCATTTTTTGTTGGAAAATGATCCTTTTGAGTTGAAAATTATGTTTTTTAGTTGAAAATGAATTTTTTTGGTTTAAAATTAATTTTTTGGTTTAAAATTCAACTATTCCGAAGAAGATTCATCAATTAAGTTGAATTTTCATCAGTTCGGTTGAAAATTAATTTTTTCAAATAAACAGTTAGTTGAAGATTCATCATTTGAGTTGAAAGTTCATCAGTTCGGTTGAGAATTAATTTTTTTAACTAAAAATTTAATTATTTTATTTTTTGTTGAAAACTTATCTTTTTTAGTAAAAAATTAAACTATTTGTTGAAAAAATGATCATTATTAGTTAAATATTTAACTATTTCCTTGAAAATTCAGGTTTTTTCCGGAAAATCTTATTTTTTGGTACAAAGTTCATCTATTTTCTTGGAAATTAATCTTTTTGACAGAAAATTTAACTATTTCAGTTAAAGATTCATCATTTTAGTTTAAATTGATTTTTCAAACGGAAAAGTTAATTATTCAATTTGTTGCTGAAAACTGATCTTTTTTTAGTCTAAAATCAAAGTATTTGGTTGGGAAATGATCTCGTTTAGTTAAAAATTAATTTTTTTGTTTGGAATTCAACTATTCCAGTTGAAGATTCATCATTTTATTTGAAAGTTCATCAGTTTGATTAAAAATTAACTTTTTTAACTTAAAAGTTAATTATTTAATTTTTTGTTGAAAAATGATATTTTTCGGTTGAAAATTCATTGTTTTGGTTTAAAATTCTACAATTCCAGTTGAAGATTCATAATTTCAGTTGAAAGCTCATCACTTAGGTTGAAATAAAATTGTTTTAACTGAAAAGTTAATTATTTTATTTTTTGTTGAAAAATGATATTTTTTAGTTGAAAATTCAACTATTTCCTGAGAATTCAGGTATTTTCATACAAAATATTCTTTTTGGGTAAAAAATTATTCTTCTTGCTTGGAAATTTATTCTTTTGGCACAAAATGCAACTATTCCAGTTTAATATTCAATATTTTAGTTCAAAGTTTATGAGTTTGGTTGGAAATTGGTTTATTGAACTGAAAATGTAATTATTCCATTTTGGGCTCAAAACTGAGCTTTTTTGGTTCAAAATTAAACTATTTGGTTGGAAAATAATGTCTGTTATTTAACAATTAATTTTTTGGTTAAAAATTCAACTATTCCATTTGAAGATTCATCATTTTAGTTGCAAGTTCGTCAGTTCGCTTAAAAATTAATTTTTTTAACTGAAAAGTTAATTATATAATTTTTTGTTGAAAAATTATCTTTTTTAGTGTAAAATTAAACTACTAGATCAAAAAATGATCCTTTTTAGTTGAAAATTCAACTATTTCGTTGAGAATTTAGTTCTGGAAAAATCTTCTTTTTTGGTAGAAAATTAATCTTCTTGCTTGGAAATTAATCTTTTTGGCAGAAAATTTAACTATTGCAGTTAGAGATTCATTATTTTAGTTTGAATTTCATCAGTTTGGTTGTAAATTAATTTTTACAATTGCAAAGTTAACTATTCTATTTTGGGTTTGAAAATTGATAGTTTTTATTGGAAAATTCAAGTATCTGGTTAAAAATCCATTTATTTTGTTGAAAATTCGTTCTTTTTGAAAATTTATATTTTTGCTTGAAATCTCAACAGATTTTTGCAATTTTTTATTTCTCGTGACTGAAAAATTTGTCTTAGTTGTAAATTCAACTCATATTGAAAATTCTTCTTTTTTGGTTGAATTCGAATGTTTTTTACTTCAAATTGAAATATTTTTTGGTTAAAACATCCACTGCTACATTTTTCTTTCAGAATTCATCTTTTTGCAATATAAAATAAAATAAAAATAATTATATACTTGCAAAAGAAGATTTGTATTACTGTATTTCACGATTTTGTCGACATTTTTTTGTTTTGTTTTAAATAAGTTTTTTCACAGTATTGTTTAATAACTGGAAATGTAACTAATTTAATTGATTATTTTATCATTTTATTCAAAAATTCATCTTTTCGGTTGATTATCAATTTTTTTAAATAAAAATATAACTATTTATTTTTTGATTCACAGTTTATATTTTCTAATCGAAAATTCATGTAGTTTGTTAAACACTCGTCTTTTTTGGTAAAAACTAATCTTCTTGGTTGGAAATTCAACTATTCCATCTAAAAATTCATCATTTATAGTTGAATGTTCATGACCTTGGTTGAAAATTACTTTTTTAACTAAAAAGATAATTATTCCATTTTTCGTTTGAAAACTGATCTTTTTTAGTTCAAAATTAAAATATTTGGTTGAAAAATGATATTTCTTAGTTGAAAATTCAACTATTATGTTGAAAATCCATGTATTTTCTTTGAAAATCTTTTTTCTGTTAGACATTTTTTTAGTCGAAAATTCAATTTTTTTAGTGAAAATTTAATTATTCTTTATTTCTGATTGAAAAATAATATTTTTTGGTTCAAAACACAACTATCAAGTTTAAAATTGATCTTTTTCAGCTGAAAATTCAAATATCTGGTTAATGATTTATGTACTTTGTTGAAACGTTTTTTTTGGAAAATAATCAATCTTTTTGGTTGACAATTCAACAATTTAAAAAAAAATCATCTACCTTGTTAAGAATGAAATATTTTTATTTAAAAATTAGGAATTTTTAAAAATGAAGTCCAACTTTGAATCGAGTAGTTGAATTTTCACTAAAAAAAGGCCAATTCTCAACAAAATGTATAATATCTGGCATTCCAACTAAAACAGCAAAATTAATTTTAAATAAAAAAAAGTCAAATTTAACCAAAAAACATAAATTCTCAAGAAAAATGTGATAATTTATATTTCAAACACAATTTTAATTTTAAAAAAAGTAGTTAAATTTAGTCATAAATACGGATTTTTAAATATATAGTTGAATCGTTAACTAAAAAATATTAATTTTAACTGAACAATTTCATTTTTAACTTAAAAAAGATACAATTTCTACGAAAAGAGATAAATTTTCAACCAAAAAGGATTTTTTGTTCGGAAGAAAAAAATTAATTTTCAACAAATTTGTTTAAACTTCAACCAAGTAATTCAATTTTTAATCTGAAAGAATAGTGTGCTACAAAGAAAACGAATTTACAACGAAATACATAAATTTTCAAGCAAATAATTAAATTTTTATCTGGAAACAATGTTTAACCAAAAATAAAATAATTATATTTTGAGTCGAAAAATTAATTTTTAAACAAAATAGAACAAATTTTTTACAAAATAGTTAAATCTTCGACGAAGAGAATGAATATTCAACAAAGTAATTCAACTTTAAACTCAGTAGTTAATATTTGACACAAAAAAAAAATATTTTGATTTTAAATCAAAATCATATAAATTCAACCATAACAGACGGTTTTTTTTTTCAACAAATAGTTGAACTTTTAAGCAAAACAAAATAATTTTGAAACAAAAAGTTGGCCTTTATAAAAAAAAAAAAATTTCTGCGAAAAGAGATGGATTTTTTACCAAGAAAGTAAGTTTACATTTTCAAGCAAAAAAGGCAAATTTTTTAGAATAAGTTGCATTTTTCATCCAAAAATATGAATTTGCAACCAAAAAGTTTTTCAACAAAACATTTGAATTTTTCACCAAAATAATGGAATTTGCATCACAAGAAGACGAATATTAAACAAAACGGTTGAGTTTTTCAGTGAAAAAGACGAATTTTCTACAAAGCTGTTAATCTTTCAACCGAAAAATATGAATTTTTAATTGAAAAGTTAAATTATACCCAAGAAGTTTAATTTGCAATTGAAAACGATAAATTTCACACTAAATATGAAGGAATCAATCTGATCTGAAAGAAAATGATCTAAGAACCTTTATATTGTTTATATTTGTTATTCATTTTTATTTTATTAATCATAATTTCAGTCAATAAAATTAATTTTCAGCTAAAAACCAAATTTTCCACAAAATGGTTAAATCTTCAGTTAAAAATAATATAGATTTGAACCAAAAGAAATTAATTCTGATCCAAAAATATAATAGTAGACTTTTTAAATAAAAGGAATTAACTTTAAACGAAAAAAGTTGGGTTTTCTTATTGATTTCCATTATTTCCAATCGATCTTGAGCGAAAAAAAGCTGAAAAAGTAGAAGTTTTTTTAAAACAGGCAAAAAAGAGGAATTCTTAAAAATAGTCACATATGGTCAAAAACCCATTTATCCCCCACCCTATTAATATGACGTAATTTTTGAATAGCCCCTTTTTATATTAGATGTAAAAAATGAATTCGACACGTTATTGCAGTTTCTTTGACGAAATTAAACTGTAATTTAAATATCATATATCAAGCTACATAATTTATAGCATAGATTAGGGAAGACCTAAACAGATGGGCTTAATTGTATCTCCATTATGTGATTCATCAGATTCCCGAACGAAGCATCGCTTCACGTACTATTCCTTGGATTACTTGCTTACGACCTACAAGTGATGGATGTGCTCTCCCTGTTTTTTGTCGCTGTATTCACCACCATTAAAACACATTTTTTACACCTGGGTTCGAACAACTCAGAGACATTGTCTTCGATTCCATCAATCTAATAATTCAGGGTCGGGACCCGATCAATAGTACACTTAGTAATCGGATACGTGCTGCAGTTTCAAGTGCATCAGTTAAAACTACTGTAGTTAAAACTACTGTGGTTAAAACTACTGCAGTTAGAACTGCTGCACTTAAAACTACTGCAGTTAAAACTACTGCAGTTAGAACTACTGCGTTTAAAACTACTGCAGTTGAAACTACTGCAGTTGAGACTACTGCAGTTGAAACTACTTAGGTTAAAACTACTGCGGTTAAACTTTTGCGGTTAGAACTAGTGCAGTTAGAACTACTGCAGTTAAAACTACTGGAGTTAGACCTGCTGCAGTTAAAACTACTGCGGTTAAAACTACTCCAGTTAGAACTGCTGCACTTAAAACTACTGCAGTAAAAACTACTGCAGTAAAAACTACTGCAGTTAGAACTACTGCAGTTAGAACTACTGCGTTTAGAACTACTGCAGTTGAAACAACTTAGGTTTAAACTACTGCAGTTAGAACAGCTGCAGTTAAAACTACTGTAGTTAAAACTACTGCAGTTAAAACTACTGCGTTTAGAACTACTGCAGTTGAAACTACTTAGGTTGAAACTACTTCGGTTAAAACTACTGCAGTTAGGATAGCTGCAGTTAAAACTACTGCAGTTAGAACTACTGCAGTTAGAACTACTTCCTTAAGAACTACTGCAGTTGAAACTACTGCAGTTGAATCTACTTAGGTTAAAACTACTGCAGTTAAACTTTTGCGGTTAGAACTAGTGCAGTTAGAACTACTGCAGTTAAAACTACTGGAGTTAGACCTGCAGCAGTTAAAACTACTGCGGTTGAAACTACTCCAGTTAGAACTGCTGCACTTAAAAATACTGCAGTAAAAACTACTGCAGTTAGAACTACTGCGTTTAGAACTACTGCAGTTGAAACTACTTAGGTTGAAACTACTTCTGTGAAAACTACTGCAGTTAGGATAGCTGCAGTTAAAACTACTGCAGTTAGAACTACTGCGTTGAGAACTACTGCAGTTGAAACACCTGCCGTTGAAACTACTCAGGTTAAAACTACTGCGGTTAAACTTTTGTGGTTAGAACTAGTGCAGTTAGAACTACTGCAGTTAAAACTACTGCAGTTAGACCTGCTGCAGTAAAAACTACTGCAGTTAAAACTACTGCAGTTAGACCTGCTGCAATGAAAACTACTACAGTTAAAACTACTGCGGTTGAAACTACTGCGGTTGAAACTACTGTAGTTGGAACTGCTGCACTGGAAACTACTGTGTTTAGAACAACTGCAGTTGAAACTACTGCAGTTGAAACTACTTAGGTTAAAACTACTGCGGTTAAAAATTTTGCAGTTAGAACTACTCCAGTTGGAACTACTGCAGTTAAAACTACTGCAGTTAGAACTACTGCGTTTAGAACTACTGCGTTTAGAACCACTGCAGTTGAAACTATTTAGGTAAAAACTACTGCAGTTAAAACTTTCGCGGTTAAAACTACTGCAGTTAGAACTACTGCCGTTAGAACTACTGCAGTCAAAACCACTGCAGTTGGACCTGCTGCAGTTAAAACTACTGCAGTTAAAACTACTGCAGTTAAAACTACTGCGGTCAAAACTACTCCAGTTAGAACTGCTGCACTTAAAACTACTGCAGTTAAAACTACTGCAGTTCAAACTACTGCAGTGAGAACTACTGCGTTTAGAACTACTGCAATTGAAACTACTCAGGTTGAAACTATTTCGGTGAAAACTACTGGAGTTAAAACTACTGCAGTTGGAACTACTGCGTTTAGAACTACTGCGTTAAAACTACTGCAGTTGAAACTACTGCAGTTGAAACTACTGCAGTTGAAACTACTGCAGTTGAAACTACTTAGGTTAAAACTACTACGGTTGAAAATGTTGCAGTTAGAACTACTTCAATTAGAACTACTGCAGTTAAAACTACTGCGGTTTAAACCACTGCAGTTAGACCTGCTGCAATTAAAACTACTGCTGTTAAAACTACTGCAGTTGAAACTACTGCATTCAGAACTTCTGCACTTGAAACTACTGCAGTTGAAACTACTGCGTTTAGAACAACTGCAGTTGAAACTACTTATGTTGAAACAACTGTAGTTAAAACTTTTGCGGTTAGAACTACTGCAGTTGAAACTACTGCCATGGAAACTACTGCGGTTAAAACAACTGTAGTTAGACCTGATGCAATTGTAACTACTGCAGTTAAAACTACTTCGGTTGAAACTACTGCAGTTAGAACTGCTGCACTTAAAACTACTGCAGTTGAAAATACTGCCGTTGAAACTACAACAGTTGAAAATACTGCAGGTCAAACGTCTACAGTAAAACATCTGCAGTTAAAACTACTGCAGTTAATAGTACTGCAGTTTATTATCCTGCGGTTGAAATTACTGCAGTTAAAACTACTGCAGCTCAAACTATTGCAGTTAAAACTACTGCGATTATAACTACTGCTGTTAAAACTACTACTGTTCGAACTACTGCGCTTAAATCTAGTGTCGTTGAAACTACTGCAGTTTCAAGTGACGCAGTCAAAATTACTGCAGTTGGAAAAACTGCTGTTGAAACTACTAGTGTGAAAAATACTGCAGTTAAAACATTTGCAGTTTAAACTACTGATGTAAAACTACTGCTATTCGATCAACCGCGCTAAAATCTAGTGCTGTTAAAACTACTGCAGTTCCAAGTGACGCAGTCAAAGCTACTGCAGTTGGAATAACTGCTGTTGACACTGCTGTAATTCGAAAAATACTGTAGTTGAAACATCTGAAGTTTAAACTACTGCTGTTGAAGCTACTGCAGTTCAATATCCTGCAGTTCAATATCCCGCAGTTGAAACTACTGCAGTTGAAACTACTGCAGTTGAAACTACTGCAGTTGAAACTAATGCTCTAAAAGCTACATCCGTCAAAACTACTGCAGTTAGAAGTCCTGCTGTCTAAATTACTGCAGTTTAATATGCTGCAATTGAAACTACTACAGTTGAAACTACTGCTGTTGAAACTACTGCAGTTAGAACTGCTGTTGAAACTACTGCAGTTAGAACTGCTGCACTTCAAACTACTCCAGTTAAAACTACTATGTTTAGAACTACTGCAGTTGAAACTACTCAGGTTAAAACTACTACGGTTAAAAATTTTGCGGTTGGAACTACTCCAGTTAGAACTACTACAGTTGAAACTACTGCGGGTAAAACTACTACAGTTGGACCTGCTGCAATGAAAACTACTGCAGTTAAAACTACTGCGGTTGAAACTACTGCAGTTATAACTGCTGCACCTAAAACTACTGCAGTTAAAACTACTGCGTTTAGAACTACTGCAGTTGAAACTACTGCAGTTAAAACTACTGCAGTTAAAACTTTTGCGGTTAGAACTACTGCAGTTAGAACTACTGCAATTGAAACTACTGCGGTTGAAACTACTGTAATTAGACCTGCTGTAGTTAAAACTACTGCGGTTGAAACTACTGCGGTTGAAACTATTGCGGTTGAAACTACTGCAGTTAGATCTGCTGCAGTTAAAACTACTGCAGTCAAAACTACTGCCGTTGAAAATACTGCCGTTGAAACTACAACAGTTGATAATACTGCAGGTAAAACGTCTGCAGTAAAACATCTGCAGTTAAAAATACTGCAGTTAATAGTACTGCAGTTCATTATACTGCGGTTTAAACTACTGCAGTTAAAACTACTGCAGTTAAAACAATTGAAGTTAAAACTACTGCGGTTATGACTACTGCTGTTAAAACTACTGCTGTTCGAACAACCGCGCTTAAATCTAGTGCCGTTGAAACTACAGCAGTTTCAAGTGACGCAGTCAAAACTACTGCAGTTGGAACAACTGCCGTTGAAACTAGTGCTGTGAAAAATACTGCAGTTAAAACATCTGCAATTTAAACTACTGCTGTAAAACTATTGCTGTTCGAACAACCGCGCTTAAATCTAGTGCTGTTGAAACTACTGCAGTTCCAAGTGACGCAGTCAAAGCTACTGCAGTTGGAATAACTGCTGTTGAAATTACTGCGGTTGAAAAAATACTGCAGTTAAAACATCTGAAGTTTAAACTACTGCTGTTGAAGATACTGCAGTTCAATATCCTGCAGTTGAAACGACTGCAGTTGAAACTACTGCAGTTAGAACTGCTGCACTTAAAAATACTGCAGTTAGAAGTCCTGCCGTTGAAATTACTGCAGTTTAATATGCTGCAGTTTAAACTGAAGCACTTAAAACTACTGCAGTTAAAACTGCTGCAGTTTGAACTACTGTAATTTCAAGTGCTTCAGTTTAAACTACGGTAGATAAAACTGTTTGAGTTTCAAGTGCTGCAGTAAAAAATACTGCAGTTAAAAATACTGCAGTTAAAAATACTGCAGTTAAAAATACTGCAGTTAAAAATACTGCAGTTAAAAATAACGCAGTTTCAAGTGATGCAGTTAAAACTACAGCAGTTGGAACAACTGCCGTTGAAACTATTGCGGTTCAAAGTACTGCAGTTAAAAACTCTGCAGTTAAAACTACTGCAGTTTATTATCCTGCAGTTAAAATTACTGCTTGTAAAACTACAGCAGTGAAAACTACTGTAGTTAAAACTACTGCACTGTAATATGCTGCAGTTAGAACTTGACAAAAGGTTCTGCAGTAAAAACTACTGCAGTTAAAAATACTGCAATTTAGACTACTGCAATTGAAACTAATAAAGTTGAAACTACTGCAGTTAATACTACTGCAGTTAAAACTACTGCAATGAAAACTACTTCGGTTAGAACTACAGCAGTTAAAACTACTGCAGTTTGAAGTGACGCGCCTAAAACTAATGAAGTAAAAACTACTGCAGTTTCAAGTGATGCAGTTTGAATTACTGAAGTTGAAAATACTGCAGTTAAAACTGTTGCAGTTTCAAGCGTTGCAGTTTAAACTACCGAAGTTTCAAGAGTTGCAGCTAAAACCACTGAAGTTTTAAGTTATGCAGTTGAAACTACTGAAGTTTTAGGTGCTCTAATTAAAACCACTGCAGTTGAAACTACTGAAGTTTGAAGTGCTGCAGTTAAAACAACTGCACTTATAACTACTCCAGTCAAAACTGCTACAGCCAAAACTACTGCAGTCAAAGTTACTGCAGTGAAAACTACAGCAGTTTCAAGTAATGAAGTTAAAACTACTGAAGTTTGAAGTGCTGCTGTTAGAACTACTGATGTTTTATTTGCTGCAATTACACTACTAGTGTTTGAAGTACTGCAGTAAAAACTACTGGAGTTCAAACTACACAAGTTTCCATTGCTTTAGTTGAAACCACTGCGCTTATAACTATTGCAGTCTAAACTACTGCAGTTAAAGTTACTGGAGTTTCAAGTGGTGCCGTTAAAACTACTGCAGTTTGAAGTGCTGCAGTTGAAACTACTGCAATTCCAAGAGCTGCATTTGAAACCACTGCTGTTTCAAGTTCTGCAGTTGAAACTTTTGCAGTCGGAACAACTGCAGTCAAAACTGCTGCGGTCGAAACTCCTGCAGTTGAGACTACTCTAGTTGAAACTAATGCAGTTGAGACTACTGTAGTTGAAACTACTGCAGGTGAGACTACCGTAGTTAAAACTACTGTAGGTAAAACTAGTATAGTTTAAACAACTGTAGTTGAAACTACTGCAGATAAAAGTACTAGTGTCAAAACTACTAAAGTTTTAAGTTCTGCAGTTAAAAATACTGTAGTTCGAATTGCTGCAGTTAAAGCTACTGCAAATAAAAATACTAGAGTAAAAACTAATGCAGTTCTAAGTGCTGCAGTTTAAATTATCACAGTTGAGAATACTGCAGTTAAAACTACTGAAGTTTCAAACCTTGAAGTAAAAACGACTGAAGTTTCAAGACTTGCAGCTAAAACTACTGAAGTTTCAAGTGTTGCAAATGAAACTACTGCAGTTTCTAGTGCCTAAGTTGAAAATACTGAAGTCTGAAGTCCTGAAAATAAAACTTCTGTAGTTGAAACTACTGAAATTTGAAGTGCTGCAATTAAAACTACTGCAGTCAAAACTATTAAATTCAAAACTACCTCAGTTTCAAGTGATGCAGTTAAAACTACTGCAGTTAGAACCACTAATGTTAAAACTACTAGAGTTGAAACTACTTCAGTCAAATCCACTGTAATTATCACTACTGTAGTTAAAACTGCTCGTGGTAAATTTTCTGTAGTCAAAACTACTGGAGATGAAACTACTGTAGTTAAAACTGCTGTACTTAAAATTTCTGCCGTTAAAACTGCTTTAGTTAAAACTGATGTGGTTAAAACTGATGTGGTTAAAACTGATGTGATTAAAACTACTGCAGTGAAACTACATCAGATAGAACTACTGCAGATAAAAGTACTAGAGTTAAAACTACAACAGTTAAAACTACCGCAGATAAAACTACTGCAGACAAAGGCACTAGAGTTAAAACTACTAAAGTTTCATGGTTTGCAGTTACAACTACTGCAGGTCCAACTACTGCAGTTAGGACTACTGCAATTTCAATTGCTGCAGTGTAAGCTACTGCAGTTAAAACTACTGAAGTGAAAACTACTGCAGTTTCAAGTGCTGCAGTTTAAACTAACATGGCCAAAATACTGCAGTGGAAACTGCTGTACTTCCAAGTGTTTCAGTGAAAACTACTGCAGTTTTAAATGTTACAGATACAACTACTGCAGTTTCAAGTGCAGCAGGTAAAACTAATGCAGTTACAACTACTGCAGGTCAAGTTAACACAGTTAAAACTACTGCAGTTTAAATTGCTGTAGTTACAGCTACTGAAGTTAAAACTACTGAAGTGAAAACTACTTCAGTTTTGAATATCACGGATAAAAATACTGCAGTTTCGAGTGCTGCAGTGAAAACTACTATAGTTTCATGTGTTGCAGTTTCAAGTGATTCACCTTGAAGTTCTGTAGTTTCAAGTGGTGCAGTGTCATATTTTGTAGTTCCAAGTGCTGCAGCCTAAAGTGCTGTAGTTTTAAACAGATTCTGTTTATAGGGTTGCAGTTAAACGTGCTTCATTTTAAAGTGATTTAGTTTCAAGTGATAAAGTTTGAAGTGCTGCAGTGCACACTCCTAAAGTTTAAAATTCTGCAGTTCGAAGTGCAACAATTCGAAGTGCTGCCTTATAAAGTACAGCAGTTTCTATTGATGCAATTTAAAGCGAAGTAGTTTCATTTGCTGCAATTTAAATTGACGTAGTCTCTAGTGCTGCAGTTCAAAGTGTTTAACCTTAAAGTTCTGTAGTTTCAAGTGGTGCAGTGTCAAATTTTGTAGTTTCAAGTGCTGTAGCTAAAAGTGATGTAGCTGAAAGTGCTGCAGTTTCAACCGATGCTTTAGAGTGTTGCAGTTTCGAGTGCTTCATTTTGAAGTGATTTAGTTTTAAGTGATGAAGTTTGATGTGCTGCACTGCAAAGTCCTAACGTTTAAAGTTCTGCAGCTTAAAGTGCAACAATTCAAAGTGCTGCCTTTTAGATTAAAGCAGTTTCAAGTGATGCCATTTTAAGCGAAGTAGTTTCAATTGCTGCAATTTAAATTGACGCAGTTTCTAGTGCTAAAGTTTAGAGTGTCTCACCTTAAAGTTATGTAGTTTCAAGTGGCGCAGTGTCACATTTTGTAGTCTCAAGTGCTGTAACTAAAAATGATGTAGCCAAAAGTGCTGTAGTTTCAACCGATGCTTTAGAGAGTTTTGAGTGTTAAAGTGACAAATGCTTTATTTTAAAGTGACTTATTTACAAGTGTGTAGTTTGAAGTGCTGCAGCGTAAATTCCCAACGTGTAAAGTTCTGCAGTTTAAAGTGCAACAATTTAAAGTTCTACCGTTTAAAGTACAGCAGTTTCAAGTTATGCAATGTAAAGTGACATAGTTTATAGTGCTACAGTTTGAAATATTTCACCTTGAGGTTCTGTAGTTTCGAGAGGTGCAGCGTCAAATTCTGTAGTTTCAAGTGCTGCTGTTTGAAGTGGTGTAGTTTCAACTGATGATGTTTAGAATGCTGCACTTAAAATAGCTTTATTTAAAAGTGATTTAGATTCAAGTTATTCAGTTTCAAGTGCTGCAGTGTAAAGTGCTTCAGTTCAAAGTTTTCAAATAATAATGGTCAGGCAAAATACAAAATTAGTCAGACAAAAAGGAAGGAATTCTGAAACCAATTCAGGCATTTGTCGACAGAAATTTTTTTTTTCATCTCAGTTTTTTAATTAGGAACTTTATAATAATCTCGGTAAAATTAATAATTATTTAATAAATTTTATAATTCAAAGAAACTACTTTAATAATCAAGTGCATTATTTGTTTGTGGCCAGAAAGAGTTGATTTGAAGCCTTTCAATTCGATTTTTTTTCGTTAAGTTTGAAATTTTTAATATTTCTGATCATTTTGTAATGAAAAATAATTGAATTTTTGATACCTAGTTTTAAAATCTACTCATTTTTAAGGCTCGAATTCTAAAAATTATTGTCTCAGTCTGCATTTTCTTGAATTAATTCTGGAACGAGATACATTTCCCATTAACTATTTATATAACTTTTTAATTCAAAATCGTGTAATTTCAAATAATTTATTTATTCCATTTGAAATTATTCTTCAAATTTTTTTATCAACTTTTTCCATTTAATATAAATTATTTCTTAAAAGTTTGCAACAAAAAATGCAACAATTTGAAAATATTATATTGAAAATAATAAATTTGTAAATAAAAAGAATGCAAAACAAGATTGCTATCATTACATGATTGCAATGTATTATATAAAATTGCACGATTTACAATTTCCACTTTCCTCTCAATTAAAAGCTTTTTGTTCAATGTTACGAGTTAAAATTTTTTAATATTTTGGAACATTTTCAAATAAAAGGTAATTACATTTTTAACGCATGATTCTAAAATCTTCTCTGAAAGGCTCAAATCCAAAAAATGGTCTAATTAAAATTTTTTTGAATTTACATTCTAACGAAATTCACTCTCCACGTCGAAATCCGTATGAAGACGTGTTGCAGATTCTATGGTGTTGATGGATCGGTTAGGCTTTACGACTCTATGGATTAGTGAAATGCATATTTAACTTTTTAATTTGAAACAGTTTAACTTTTAACACTTGACTCAGAATTATAATTTATTTTCGAAATTTTTTGATCAAATGTTTTTCTATTTAATATGATTCATTGTGTGAAGTCTTCAACGAGAAATGCGATAATGTTAAGATATTAAATGAAAAATGCTAAATGAGAAAAAATAATACAAAACAGGGTTTGTATATATGGTTCCAATTTTATTAATTGCACAATTTGAAGCGTCTAAATCCGAAATTATGTTTTCAATTATGTTTAGGCTTCTCAATATTTGCAACATTTTCAAATCAGAAGTAATTCAATTTTCATTGCCTAGTTCTATAATATTCTCTGAGAGATTTGAATTCTAAAAATCATAGTCTTAGTTTGCATTTTTGGAATTTACTTTCGAACAAAATGCAGTTCCCACGTCGTAAACCGTGTGGAGACGCCACGCTTATTGCAGATTCTATGATGTTGATTGATCGGTTAGGCTTCATGACTCTATGGATTCGCCAGTAGCATATTGGCAAACCCACTTTGCACACATACTCACTATCTATCTCGATCAATCTCGCTCCTCGAACCTCTAAATGGGCCTTTCCAGCTGCCAAAACTAATTGTTAGTCCACATAGGATGAGATCGTATTTTACACCCTTCAACGTTTCATAATTATTTAAAAGGGTCCACACACACTTGCCATTAACTCCCTTCTTCAAACCCCTTTATTGCCGCTGATTATGATTTACGAGCAGTCCGAAATTTCAATCTGCTCTTTTAAATTTTTATATTCAAATTTTCCATTCTTTATTAGTAACTAGCAATAAAGGAGCGCCCATGAATTTCGTTTCCAATTTTACGCTACTTATACCCCCCTCACCGAAACCTATCGAAGTAACGTAGACCAAAATTTTCTCAAAATAGAAGAAATTGTTTTACAGACTGGTTTAGAGATATAATAGAAATAAATATAATATTTATAATAATTAATTGTTATTGAAAATACATTTTCCAAATATGTAGTAATGATGGAGGAAGAAAACTGGACGGCAAGATTAATTATTAATAATTTATTCATCTGTGCAGTAATTTAAAGCATCCTCGGAACGAGTGCTTAAACATAATGTAGAATGCTTGACTTGACTGCATGCTTATTCTATTTTCCCGTTTATATATCTATTTCTTTATTCATATAAAGTAATTATATAATAATGGATAATATTTCACGAACTTTTTCAAAAGAAAGTAATTTTATTCAGTTTTAGATCGCTACCATGGATTATGATTATAATGGGGTGAGTTTTCTTCGATTGCAACTTATATGCAAATTCATAAGTTTAAAATTTTAATGTGAAAGAATCCCGTACAATGTAAATAAAAGGTCTTAAACTGTTTAATGTTTCAATTGTTGCAAGTCTATCATGCATTTCATGATAATATAATTAAATGTCATAAATGGTAAGATCGAAAGCGCAAGGCTTTTTCCATACAATTTGTGCGGGTTTCTTATTTATCACTCATTGTATAATTGTATGGATACAGTGCCAATATGTTTTAGGTTTTGAAAAATATTTACTGTGAAATGTGTTTTCAGGAAATACCCAATGTTAACGAAGCTTACATGCGTAAATGCTTCGATAATATTGATAAACTTTTATCAGAGGAAGAAAAATCATCATTTGCATCCATGAATTGTTTTATAAAATTCTGTACATAAATACAATAATAACAGAGATTATGTTATCTGTCATGCATAATACAAGCCATGCCCAATCACATTTTACATGATGCACTGCTATGCAAATTCTTAACCCTTTTTCAATCTCGCTTTCTACGTTCAGAACTAATACATATCAAAAAAATCATTAATACATTTCATTCATTACTTTATATGAATAAAGAAATAGATATATAAACGGGAAAATGAAATTAGCATGCAGTCAAGTCACGCATTATAGGATTATAGTATTATAGTATTATAGCATTATAGTATTATAGCATTACAGTATTATAGCATTATAGCATTATAATTCCAAATTTGTCGCCATTGCAAAGCATTTTCAGACATTTTCCGATTTCGGAAAAACCTTCGTGTGCACAGGAATTTGGATGTGTTGGCTGGCTGACGACCAGTAGAGAGAGGTGTAAATGAGCCTTTAATGAACAGTTCTAAAATCGTCACGGAAACAAACATCTGAATGGTGGTAAAATTAAATATTTAGATTCAGGATGACCGTTATATTTGAGGAAAGAAATTCCTGGTAGTTTCCCAGTTTTTTCCAGATTTACAAAAAAAGATTCGAACTTTTAAAGCTAACATTTTTTTTAATTTGAAATTATAAAAACTGAACTGCAATTAAAACACTTGAAGCGAAACTAGTTTGAATTATAATCTTTCAAAATCAAAGCGTAACATTTTTTCAATTAAAACACTCAATAAATAATTATTCAACTTTTATAAATTGTACAATTCAGAGATATAAAATAATATATAAATCCATGCTATCATTTTCGATTCTCTAAATTGAAGAATGAATCATTGAATCAATAAATTTATATATTTTCATAATAATATTATTTCAAGCAATTTTTAAGTTAGAAACATTAAAAATTTAAAGATTACACTTTTTTTAAACCAAAAATTTTTTAAATTAGAAGTAAAATTATTTTAATTTTTGGTCCTTACAAATTAATAATTGTTCAATTGTTATTCATACATCAAGAATTAATTTGAAATCTATTTTAAATTTTGATTGACGCTGCTGGGGGGGGGAGACCGTCATTTTTTATCACACCTGAGGGGGATAGGGTTTTTCTAAACGTCACGTCATAAAGTAAATCAAATGAAAGTGCTTATTCGTTTCATTTTTCGTCAGTTTATTATATCAAGTACGAAAAGAAAGAAACAATTTTTTATTTGATTCAAATAAAAATAAAAAAAAAGACCCGTCGGGGTGGTCTTTAGATCATCACGGTTTGTCGCGGGGAGGGGGGGGGGGGAATTTGGACTATAGTGAGCTTCACGAGATGTGTAGACGGTCCCTAAACAGATACAAAATTTTATTTTTAAAATATTAAAAATTCTACTTTTTGTTTTAAATTATTGAGAATAATTTCCAATTCTTAATTATTTTTGTAATTCTTTCTAAAATTCGAAGTGTTTTTTTAAGTGATTCTAATTTTTCCTAAAACTGTTATTAAATCCTGGGAACTTAAAAAAAATCACTTAAAATGTTCCAAATTATTTTTTGACAATTTTGAATGTCTTCTAAAATCCTTTTTAATAATCTATTAAAATTAATTTTTCAAAATAATAAGTCATTTAAAATTTTCCCAGGAGTCTTAAAAAAAAAATTTTATTATCTGAAATCCTTTCAAAATCCTTAAAAAGCATCAACATTTTATTTTGAAATCTTCAAAAATCTATAAATTATAAATAAAAAATTGTTTAAAGAGAACAATAAAAATTTTATGGTTTAAAGTTTAAATTTAGCTGACTGTCGTAGCCTGAGTTGCAACCAGGTGCTATAAATTTATATTCCATGGTTTCCACACTTATTATTGTACACACACTTATTAAAAAATATAGAAACTTCACTGTACTATATATTCTTTGACCTTTTTTTATGAATTTCTTGGATAAAACTCAAAAGTTTATATTAATCGTTATGAAAACATTTAAAAAGATCTGCATTTTTAATTTTTCTTCTGCTGAAATTATATTTCCTAGACATTTGCCTGTTTTCTGTAATCATATTGATACGTTTGAATTATATTTTTCTAAATCAATAATGATTCCTTGTTGACCCTGTTCGTTTGCAAAGCATATACTTGTGCGTTAGAATTGCTTCTCTTTACCGTCAAGATGGAACTTGATTATGAAAATTAGTCAGTAGATATTTTTTATAATCTTTGAAACAAATTATATAAATAAATTCCTATTATTGTAATTTATGGGCAAGACAGAATCGTTTTTTCATCTTTTTCTATAAAACCCGAGGGGTTAACAATTCGTGAAGTCAGGTGTACACCATCGCTGAAGCCAATGGCGTGAAGTCACTTGAATACACCCGAAATTATTGAAATCACTTGAAGTAAGCGTACACTCCATCGGTCGACTTGTGACCTGTCGGTAAAAACTATATTTTCAGATTCAAAATTAAACTCCTTTTTCGACATTTGAACTACTTTATTAGAAATTCATTTTTTCGGTTGAAGATTCATAATTTTAGTTGAAAATTCAACTGCTTGTTTGAAAATTAACTTTGTTTTTTTAAATGCTTCTTTTCTGGCTTAAAAGTCAACTGTTTTTTTTAATATTGGACTTCTTTGCTTGAAAACAACTAATTTGTTACAAATTCGTCTATTTGTGTAGAAAATTAATTTTGTTTCTTGAATTCATGTATTTGATAGAGGATCAACTACATTCTGTCAAAAAAGTACCAGGAATTGATAATTCAAAAAGCCCGCTTAAAAAGATTGTCAAAAACCTTGTTGACGCTAAGTTGGCATCACTGTCCTCTATACTGACGTGGAGTTTGAGCGCGATCTGTCAATTAGTTTGTTCACAGTGCTCGATTTTGTCAGTCTATCTCAAGTGTGTTTCGCGATTTTTCCAATTGAGAAGAATATCGAACACAGAATTTGTCTCAAATTTTGGATTGCAAAATCGAATTTTGTGTGCGAAATCTCTGAAAATGTTACAGAAGGCTTACGGTGAATCGACTTTATCAAAAACACGTGCATATGAGTGGTACACTGCATTCAAAAGCGGTCGAGATGTGGTGGAAGATTTGCCTCGGTCTGGTCGGCCATCAGCGTCTTGAACTGAACTTAACATCGCTAAAGTCAAGGAAATGGTGACGAAAAATCGTAATTTTAGTTTAGAAGAGATAGCCAATGAACTTTCTGTGTTCCACGAATCAATTCGTACCATTTTAAACGATTGTTTGGTCATAAAACGCTTTGCTGCTCGTGTAGTTTCGAAAGAATGATAACGCACCATCTCACAAGGCTATCATTTTGAACGAATTTCTGGCCAAAAAGTCAACGAATATCATCGAGCAACCACCGGATATGGCTCCGGCCGACTTTTTTCTCTTTCCAAAACTCAAATTACCACTTCGAGGCACCCATTTTCAGTCGATAGAATACATCAAAGAGATTTAGCAACAAGAACTTAAGTCGATTCCGGAAAATGCGTGTAACAAATGTTTTGATGATTGGATTATTCGTTGGCATAAATGTATTATTTCGCAAGGGGCCTACTTTGAAGGCGATAAAATAAATTTGGATGAATAATAAATATTTCGTGAAAGTTGTGCTCTTTGACTGCAAGTGAAAGCGTGACATTTGTTGAAAATGACCGATGGATTAGTAGTTAAAGGTAAATTTATGAAAAAGAAAGTTTCTCATAAAAGATTGTAAGCTGTTGCGCATGCGCTAGACCCGCCAGGCGCTCCGACAGCGTTGCCGGATGGCTACACAGAGAGAAAATCCTTACTTTTTTCGTATGATCTCGTCTCACGCTACGTTAGCATGGACTATATCATACTA
>JAABKJ010003613.1:0-25711 GCA_011634705.1 Andricus grossulariae | reverse complement strand
AAAAAACTACCACGAAATTATCCAGATTCTTTTTTGAAAATTTTGGAAATCTTATTGAATGTTATTTTCAAATTAATTTAAAAAAAAATTATTTTTAGTTTTTCTCGAAATTTTGATACAAATTTCGTATTCATTTGAAACGTTTCCAAATGCTTAAAATGCTTATAAATTTTGTGTTAGAAATCCTCAAAAATCAACATTGTCTTTTAAATGGTTTGAAATCTTTTGACGTTTTAAATTATTTTGGAACTTTTTCAAAACTTCTAAATATATTTTATTGTTATTCGATTATTTTCCAAGTTAATAATTGTCGAATTGTCACGCATTATTAAAAAATATAAAAAAAACATTTCGATTAAAAATAAAAATTTTATTTTTTTTATTTTCCGAAATCTTTCCCAGTTTTTGAAAATCCTGCAAAAGTAAAAAAAACTACCTCAAAATCATCCAGATTATTTTTTGAAAAATTTGGAAATCTTATTGAATATTCTTTTTAAATTAATTTTTAACAAAATTCTTGTTAGTTCTTCTAGGAATTTTGATACAAATTTCATATTCATTTGAAATGTTTAAAAATGCTTAAAATGCTTATAAATTTTGTGCTCGAAATCTTCGAAAATCTACATTGTCTTTTAAATGGTTATAATTTTTCACGTTTTAAATTATTTCAGAATCTTTACAAAACTTCTTAATATATTTTAAACGTACCTGATTATTTTCCAAATTAATAATTCTCGAACTGCCATGTATTATTAAAAAAAAAAAAATTTGATCCAATAAAATAAATTTCTTTTTTTTTTTATTTTTCGAAATCTTTTTCAGTTTTTGAAAATCCTGCAAAAGTAAAAAAACTACCTCAAAATCATCCATATTCTTTTTTGGAAAGTTTGTAAATCTTATTGAATATTCTTTTCAAATTAATTTGAAAAAAATTCTTGTTAGTTTTTCTAGGAATTTTGATATAAATTTCGTATTCATTAGAAACGTTTCAAAATGCTCAAATTTCTTATAAATTTTGTGTTCCAAATCATAAAAAATCTACATTGTCTTTAAAATGGTTCGAAATCTTTTCACATTTAAAATTATTTTGAAATCTTTTCAAAACTTCTGAATATATTGAAAACTTATTCGATTATTTTCCAAATTAATAATTCTCGAATTCTCATGTATTAATAACAAAAAAATTTTGATTCAAAAAGCTTAATTTATTTTTTTATTTTTCGAAATCTTTTCCAGTTTTTGAAAATCCTGCAAAAGTAAAAAAAAAAACTACCTCAAAATCATCCAGATTCTTTTCTGAAAATTTTGGAAATCTTATTGAATATAATTTTTAAATTGATTTAAAAAAAATTCTTGTTAGTTTTTCTAGGAATTTTCATACAAATTTCGTATTTATTTGAAACGTTTCAAAATGCTTATAAATTTTGTGCTCGAAATCTTCAAAAACATACATAGTTTTTTAAATAGTTCGAAATCTTTTCACGTTTTAAATTATTTTGGAATCTTTTCAAAACTTCTAAATATATTTTAATTTACTCAATTTTTTTCCAAATTAATAATTGTCGAATTGTCATGTACCAATAGATAGAAAAAATTTGATTCAAAAATCTACATTTAATTTTTTTATTTTTCGAAATCTTTTCCAGTTTTCGGAAATCCTGCAAAAGTACAAAAAACAACTACCTCAAAATCATCCAAATTATTTTCTGAAATTTTTGGAAATCTTATTAATTATTCTTTTACAATTATTTAAGAAAAATTCTTGTTAGTTTTTCTAGGAATTTTGATACAAATTTTGTATTCATTTTCACGTTTTAAATTATTTTGGAATCTTTTCAAAACTTGTCAATATATTATCAACTTACTCGATTATTTTTCAAATTAATAATTGTCAAATTGTCATGTATGAATAAAAAAAAAATTTGATTCAAAAATCTAAATTTAGTTTTTTTATTTTTCGAAATCTTTTCCAATTTTTGAAAATCCTGCAAAAGTAAAAAAGCTACTCAAAATCATCCGGATTTTTTTTGAAAATATTGGAAATTTTATTGAATATTTTTTTCAAATTATTTTAAAACAAAATTTTAGTTAGTTTTTATAGGAATTTTGACACAAATTTCGTACTCACTTAAAGCGTTTTAAAATGCTTAAAATGCTTATAAATTCTGTGCTCGACATCTTCGAAAATCTACATTGTCTTTTAAATGTTTTGAAATCTTTTCACGTTTAAAATTATTTAGGAATCTTTTCAAAACTTCTACATATACTTTAAACTTGCTCCATTATTTTACAAATTAATAATTCTTGAATTCCCCTGTATTAATAAAAAAAAATGTTTGATTCAAAAATCTAAATTTTATTTTTTATTTCATTTTATTTTTTGAAATCTTTTCCAGTTTTTTAAAATCCTACAAAATAAAAAAAACTACCTCAAAGTCATTCAGATACTTTTTGAAAATTTTGGAAATCTTATTTAATATTCTTTATAAATTAATCTAAAAAAAATATTGTTAGTTTTTTTAGGAATTTTGGTACAAATTTCGTATTCATTTAAATGGTTTAAAAATGCTTAAAATGCTTATAAATTTTGTGTTACAAATCTTCAAAAATGTACATTGTCTTTTAAATGATTTGAAATCTTTTCACGCTTTTAAATTATTTTGGAATCTTTTCAAAACTTCTAAATATATTTTAATCTTGCTTGACTATTTCCCAAATTAATAATTATCAAATTGTCATGTAGCAATAATAAAAAGAAATTTTATTCAAAAATCTAAATTTAGTTTTTTTATTATTCGAAATCTTTTTCAGTTTTCGAAAATCCTGCAAATGTAAAAAAAACTACCTTAAAGTCATCCAGATTTTTTTTTGGAAAATTTTGGAAATCTTATTGAATAATATTTTTAAATTATTTTTAAAAAAAATTTGTTAGTTCCAAGTCTTCAAAAATCAACATTGTCTTTGATATGGTTTGAAATCTTTTCACGTTTAAAATTATTTTGTAATCTTTTCAAAACTACGAAATCTATTTTATTGTTATTCGATTATTCTCCAAATTAATAATTGTCGAATTGTCACGTATTAATAAAAAAAACATTTACATTCAAAAATCTAAATTTATTTTTTTTATTTTTTGAAATCTTTTCCAGTTTTTTAAAATCCTGCAAAAGTAAAAAAAACGACCTCAAAATCATCCAGATTGTTTTTTGAAAATTTTGGAAATTTCATTAAATATTCTTTTCAAATTAATTTAAAAAAAATTATTTTTAGTTTTTCTAGGAATTTTCATAGAAATTTATTATTCATTTAAAACGTTTCAAAATGCTTGAAATGCTTATAAATGTTGTGTTCAAAATCTTCAAGAATTTACATTGTCTTTTGAATGGTTTAAAATCTTTTCACGTTTAAAATTATTTTGGAATCTTTTCAAAACTTCTAAATATATTTCAAACTTACTCGAGTATTTTACAAATTAATAATTTTTCAATTGTCATGTATTGATCAAAAAGAAATTTTTGATTCCAAAATCTAAATTTATTTTATTTATTTTTTGAAACCTTCTCCAGTCTTTGAAAATTCTGCAAAAGTAAAAAAACTACCTCAAAATCCTCCAGATTCTTTTTTTAAGTTCTGGAAATCTTAATGAATATTATTTTCAAATTAATTAAAAAAAAAAATTATTTTTACTTTTTCTAGGAATTTTGATACAAATTTCGTATTCATTATCACGTTTTAAATTATTTTTGAATCTTTTTAAAACTTCTAATGATATTTTAAACTCACTCGATTATTTTCCAAATTAATAATTGTTTAATTGTCATATATTAATCAACAACATATTTGGTTTAATATTTTTAAATACTCTCTTAAAATTATTGTTTCAAAATAAAAAATTATTTTAAATTTTCCCAGAAAACTTAGGAAATTTTTTTTATTTCTATAAAACCTTTAAAGATCCTCAAAACGCATCAAAATTTTATTTCCAAATCTTCAAAAATCTAAATTTAGTTTTTTTATTTTCCGAAATCTTTGCCAGTTTTAAATTAAGTTTGGATCTTCTCAAAAACTTGTAAATATCTCTTATACTAACTAAAAAATGTCTAAATTGATAATTGTTCAATTGTTATTTATGCATCAAGATTCGATAATTTCACTTACATATTAAAAAATTTTCAAATAGAACAATTGAAATTTTAAAGTTAAAAGATTAAATTTTAAACTGGAAAATAATAACGATTCAAGGCTTTCTATTTCAAATAATTCAGTTAAAAATGGTTTAGTTTTTAATATTTAAAATGAAAAGTAAAATATTGCTAAATAGTTTTAAAAATGTCATCCTTAAATAAAAAATTTCAAACTAAATGGTTAAAAATGGAATATTTCCGATTGAAACAATATTTAAATAGGATTTGGAATTGAATAAGATCGTTTAATTATGAATCTAATAATTTGAAATTATTGAAAAATTAAGAATAGTTTATAAAGTTTCAATCGAACGTTTACATTTTCTTAACGACTGAGGCTTTCATATTGAAATTTTTTTCATTTTTAACGTTAAAATCTGTAACATGCTTAATTTTTAAAAGATTCAGAATCATCCTCTAAAATCAATTATTGTTCCATTTTCAATAATCGAACTTCAGTTCAATGTGATTTATTATAATAGCAAAATTTCTTGGTATCATTTCTAAATCAAAGCGTTCAAAAATGAACAATTTTGTTTTGAATTGGAAAATCTCGAAATCACAAATGATTTTTCAGTCCAGAAAAAAAGTTTTAGACGAATTACAATTTGAAGAGAAAAATCATTTTTAATGCAAAATAAAAATTTCGAATAACTATTTATTTTTGATGTTTCTTTGTTTATTTGCTTTAAGGTTATATAAATATCATTTTCCTAGCTTTGCATAGAAAATTTAAGAAGATTTTTCAAGATTTCAGTTATGTCGAAAAAGTATATACAAAATTTCTAAACATTTTTTTCTTATTTCACATTATTTTACAAAATTTTAGGAATAATTTCAGTCAGCTTAAATGATATTTAGGATTACTCATTTAAAATATTTTGAAAACTTCTAAATATTTTTTAAAATGATTCCAATTTTTCCTAAGTATTTTAAAAAGTTATACAAAATTTAAAAAATTGCCTTAAATTCTTCCAGATTTGGACAATTTTGGAAATATTTGGGAATGTTGCGAAAGTCTTTTAAAATAATTTCTTAAAATAAATTTTGTAAAACAAAATATCGTTTTAAATTCTCCCAGAAATCTGAGAAAATTTACTTATTCTTCTCAAAACTTTCAGAATTCTTAAAAAGCTTCTAAATTTTTTGTTCAAAATCTTCTTATTTTTAACGTTAAAATCTGTAACTCGCCTAATTTTGAACAGATTCAGAATATTCCTGTAAAATCAATAATTATTGTTCAATTTTTAATAATCGGACTATTGCATTTGCTACAAAAATTATCTGCAATAAACTACCAGTATTTACAACATAATTCCAAGTACAGTTTAATATTTAAACTTTTATGAAATCTTGTATTTTTTGTAAAGATTTGTAATTAGTAGTTCATTAGTAACCCGTAGTAATACTTTATACATTTTTAAAACAAAGTAAAAAATATTATTAAGAAGTTCTACAAATTTTTGTATTGTAGAAACTTATACTTTATTGTTAATGTTTTTACTTTTCTACAAGAAAATACAGGAAAAAATTAGCCAATTGCATTGCTAGAAATGTTAAACTTTCTTCTAAAAATTTTTTCCACCAGGGAAGATTTAGGAGATGACCCTCAAGTTCCTCACTCTTTCTAAAAACTGAGCAAATACCAATTCAGTGTACTTCATCAGAATTTCAAAATCCTCATGAACATTCCAAGATCACATTTCACGTAACAGCATAATGTCATTCATACCCACTTATAATATCGAGGAAACTACACTCTCCAAGCGATACCTCGTATAGTGTAATTCTGCTCATGCGTAAGACTACCCAGAGCCCAGAGCGAGGCTCCTCGTAGAATAATTGATCCAATCGGAACTCGCCGAGCTCCCGCCACGGTGTGACGCGCCTCGACTGCTTTTATGTAAGCTTTCGCGACTCGCGTTAGGTATGTCTCGTTGTTTATGTGCGCTCAAGAAACAAAGGAACCACTACCAACAACCCCTTTGAACCTCCTGCTTTAATAGCTCACATAAAACAATAATCAACGCAATCGCAGAACTCGTAAAGATCCAGAAACCAGTTACGTCACCAACAACAACAGTGACAACAAGTGTCCCTTGACGTGCATTCTAAGCCAACCCTTGGAGCCAAAAGTTACCTAACATATCTCTATAACAAACTGAATAAGACAAGAAAAAGAGAGCCAACCAAATGATCAAAACGCCTGGATTAAAAAATCATTTAACTTGACATCAAAGAAGAATATATCTCCCTATCACCAATTTAAAAATCATTCCAGAACGCTAAGGGATGATGATCTTTGAGTGTCTCCCAAAAAAATTCTAGATTTTATTTTGGATCTTATACAGATGATCATGAAGAGGTAAGGTAAAATGACTAGGTGACAAATATTAGGGATCATCAGTAGGGATCATCGTTTAGGGGGTGTGGTCTGACCGGTAAAGAGCGTCTTCTGTTGTCATCTTTGATCGCTTCCCTTTCGGACGAGTTGGGTTAGGTTTTAAAGCTTCAGGGACAACGGCGCTGTAGTCTCCGGGTTGGTTTTTAACGCCACTGACAGCCACGCCGCGCGCGAAGTCGGTGACAGCTGGGTGGGAGACGCTAGACCACGGGCAACCGCTATTGTGGAGTGAACGTACGCCAGTCCTCGTGTGCCGTTCGAACCGCGTGGTCGACCTGTCAAACAGGTCTGGAGATACACAAGATCCACGAACAAAAATCCCAATGGGAAATCCGAAGAATTACCCTAAAACCCAATAAATAGACTATCAAAGAGACCTTAAATATCATCTGCTAACTACTGGCTATCAACCCCTAACTATTAGCCCCTGAAGTGTGTGATGTGTTAGTGATTTGGTTCTGGTAGTTTTGATAAAAGTGGTCAATGACATGCAGAGGTTTGAAGAAGTGACAAGGATTAAGATAGTGTTCGGTTCTTTGAAGACTACTGCCAGGAGTATCTCTTCAACATTGTAAGGATGCACTCCTAGCACTAATTATGAATTCCGACTCCTGAAAATGTATAGCGGATTCAACATCCTAAAATCAGCAGCGAGCGGCTTTTACCGCGAGGATTATATAGAAAGCAACCCCTGTAAATTGATAAGATAGGAAGAATCTCCTAAGTTTAAGATGACGGAATTGGCGAAAGAGGCTTTCGCCTCTAGAAACTATTGTCTGGCTGTGGAAATGTATGAAAGGTGCCTAAAGCAACAGGCTCCCAGTTTTGATGTCCTCTTTGGCTACGGGGATTCCCTCGCGAAATGTGGTAGGTTAAGAGACTCAATTGACATCTACTCGAGATGTTTGGCTTTGGGCAATGTGCCCTTGGAAAGGCTTCGACATCTGGTGGGGTCACTTTTGGAAGACCTCAGTGAGTCGTCTCTAGGGTCGAGGAGAAGGACCAATGATTCATTCGCATGTCCATTGTGCGAAGGGACCTTATACCAACCAATCACAATTAACTGTGGTCATACCTTCTGCAAAAACTGCCTGAAACCCGGTAAAAATTGTCGCGTGTGCGGACAGAAAGTTGATGAAGTGGGGGAAACTAATGTGCTAGTGCAGAGGCTTGTTGAAAAGTGGTGGCCGAGGGAGGCAGAAGCCAGTAGGGCTAGACACGAGGGCGACCTTCTCTTGGGGGAGGGTCGCATGGGTCAAGCACTTGAGAGATACAACCTTGCGGTCCACCTTGGTGAGTATTAGTATCTACTATCTAAGGGACTGGTTTGGAAAACTTTGTTTTCAGTAGAACTGTAATTTCCAGTAGGATATTTGGAAATAGAAATAAGCATGGAGAACTTCCGGTGATCGCTTTCTCTAGAGACAAGCCATCCTTTAATAATCAACACAACTTCCAGTACACAAATGTTCACCAAGAACTGATGAACTTGATACATATTCAATCCGTTTCTAATCCTTTCAGACTCTAAGTAGATACAGAAAGTTCCGGCCAGACCAGCAGAAAATCCCAGTTCTTTTTGGAATCACTTGACTAATTAGTTGACCCACAGGAAAACTGGAATGAAGTCATGAGCATCTTATTTTTCTCTAACTTTATACAATCTACAAAGTTGTTATAAAACAATTTCATTTGTAGTGTCGATAAGAAAACATTGCGTAATGAATAAGTGGGAAGTTTAAATAGCAAATAGTACATATGCAGTTAGTGGCACGATTAATATACAAAGCTCGTGTCCTCTGTGAATTGCGTAACGAATGTAAACGCGACCAATCATGGTAGCGATTGGTGCAGTCATGGATGTGACTATCAACCAATCAGGGAAGACAGCCAAGCTTATGTAAAAAGAGTCCTCCCATTGGTTTTTGTTAATATCCTCATCAGAATTGTTTCAATGAATTGCAGTAGATTATTATTTCACACCTTACATCATTCCATCAAAAATGATCTTCAATCATTTTAAAATCTCCTTTTATTCATTCCTGGTTTGTTAATTTTAGACTCGAGGATATCCTTTATCTACATCGCTGGAAAGAAATCAGAGTTAATTAACGACCATTTAATTTCTTTATCGTGAACGATTGCATTCAGAGTACTGATTTCCTCATTAGGTAGTATATCGGAAGAATGCACTCTTGGTGTGTAATTTAAAGTAAAATGATAAGCTATTTTTTTTAATTTTTAATATTGAGGTAGGTTGGGCTTCTACAGCACGCATAGCCTTGAAGAGTCTGGAGGTAAACAAACTCTTCCTTCCTTGGGAATCGTTTAAGTCTGAGATTTTATGCCAGGGAGAGGCGAGCCCTTGGGAAGGGTTCCTGACTTCTCTTTCACTTCTCTTCTGCTTCTCTTGCCTTTATTTTTTCGCTTTCTTTTCTATTATATAGCCTGGATTTTAATCACCCTGTTCTGGGCGGTGCTGGTTCGTTCCCAGACATTGGTCTTTCGATCTAATCTTCAAGCCAGAATGACACTGTCTGGCAGGTAGAAACCACAAAAATGAAGAATCCCTTACCTTTCCCAATCTCCTCTACCCATAATCAGGAAGATATTTTTAAATGCATCTTATCAAAAATCAGTGATTTATCTAATTCCTGATAATGATAACCCACACAAATTGAATGCGGCATTGCTTCAGTGATCTAGTTTATAAACATGATGACAATTTTGCAACAATTTATATTACTTTGAATCAGGTAGCTAAAGCGTTTTGATCTCTTAGGAAGAGGTTGGTTTTTGTAACGCCTAGATAATTGCAGAGAGAGGTTGATGTACGTTCGAGTCGAGATACTACCTGATAATCATTGCGCTACTATTAATAAAGCAGCGAAGAAAAGGACCGTCTGGTTCATAATCCTCTCACTCTTGCTTGTCTATTCTGACTCGTAGAGTGACTATTCATCTTGGAATCTCATTTTTATAACCTTTGAGCATTTGCTGCCGTTGAACTTGAATCCTGCTAAAATCTAAGTCTTTCCCTAATTATTTCTCAAGCTTTATTTTTCTGCAGGGTGTTTATTTTTTGTCCATTCTGTTAGGATGCTTATTGTTTTATCCTTTCTTTAATGTTCTTTCCTTTAGGGTATTCTTTCATTTAGACTATTATTTTATTTCTTTTATTGTACTTCCTTCGTTTTGGTTATTGCTCTATCCTTTCTTTGATGTTATTTCCTTTTGGATGTAATTCCGATTTCATTTTTCTTCTAAAACATCAGTCGGTTTGCGAAGGGAGGTTATCATGATGTGGAGGAATCTGTAGTTGTCTCTTCTCGGGAAACGAGAAAGTTACCGGTCTCATGGAGGCTAGTCGGGTACTTTTTTCTTGTTTTCGATCGAGTGCACCAGTCCAAGCGAAGAGAAAAGGACACAGCTGCGTTCGGACGATGGTAGTAAGTTCACGGCCAGTCTGAGCGGTTCTTATATAACTAACCACGGAGACTCGAGCGGAGACCCAACATCTATTCCGAACTCGAGAACTCGCGGCTCTTGCACTCGCAGACAAAGAAATCATGAAAGAAAATTTTCTCCCTAAAGTTCTTTATTTTAGATTCAAATAAAGAGTTCATTGTGATCAATGCAATTTAGCCAGTACCGAATTATCAAGTCTGGAGATGTTAGGAAATTTCTTGTTAGTATGTTGGCTCAATTGGTGGCTGGGTTAGATTATGTAAATTTGTAGGTGGAGCATCCTTACTAGGTTTGGGTTCAGACGATCTTAATTAACTATAAATTTAAAGAGAAAAGGTCTTTCCTAAACTTGAATGCGAACCTCGATTGAATTTTATACTTGACCATCTTGTTACTAAAATTTTGAATCTATCTTTTGCAAAAAAATTTTATAGAGTAATTTGGGCTACTTCAAGAAAAATTGTTCTATCGTGTAATACCTAATACCCTGCCCTATTGTGATGAATAATAATTTTTAATGCAGAATTGGAATTTCGTATAAGAGTTTATTATTGCCGCAATCAGCATATACCATAACGGGACTGATATTTATCATGCTGTTGCACCTGCGTAAAACCATCTGTCTTTTCAACCATTTAAGGTGATTTTCAAACGAGGTTCACCTAACGTGGCATCTTGATGTTTGTGTTCTCAAAGTGCATTGCGCGAGCAAAAAATACTAGATTTTCCGGAATACGACTTGTAGATTACATAATCGGGCCGTGTACTAGATAACACAAATATTACGTCTGAAATTGTTTAATTTTTTTGTCATGGGTTTACATAATTAACTTGGCAATGAACATATTTACTATTTATTTATTATTTCATTCTAATGCTAATTTGATAAAACCAGTTTATGGTTTAGCTCTTTCATGCTGTTTTCTTTTAAAGAGAACGACTGGCCTTCTTTTAAGCGAGATAGTTCTTTAATCAGTGTCTAAAAATAAACCTTATTTTGACGTTAAAATTATCGACTTGAAAACTGTTTCTATAAATCTTTTTATATTGGTGATTATAGATTGGAAAAACGAAACTGAAAATAACTTATAAAGTAATAATGTACGTTTTAGAATGTCGCAAAGGTATAAAAATTATGTAATACCAATTAATTCAATAGTTGGTACAAATTCAATTATCGTTAACTTTATATAAAACATCTTTTATGCAATCGTACAAAATCTTTTAAAATCTTGCATAACCTTTCTTATAACTTCGACTCTCCTTTTCATGTATATATCACAATCAAATATATCCTTAGGAATAATTAGTTACATCAATTGCACAAAAAGGTGTTAAGTCACCAAAGAAAAAAAATGGTGTCGGTATTTCAAAAATTAGGTACTATGACTATTAAAACTTGTCCCAGGTTGAACATGTGTTTGTGTAATCTATCGAAATATATATGTGGTAATAGGTCCAAATATATATATTTCGATAGATTATACATAATCCTGGTTGCTACATATCAGGCAATTTTCGAAATTTAGGGAATTTGAAACAGAAAATGGCAGAGAAAACCTTAAAGAGTCAGGGAATTTTTGATAAACCGAAGTTGGAGCTAATTTGATTATCATCATTATTTTATTTATATTGAGAATTCGTCTTTTTAGGTTGAAAAATCAACTATTTTAATGAAACTTTCAACCATTTGGTTGAAAAATAATTTGGTTGTTGAAAATTGAAAAAAAATTAAAAACTGAATTTTCAACTGTTGAAAATTGAAGATAACTGATAATTGAATTATCAACAGATAAAAATTCAATTATTGAAACATGAAAAAAATGGAATACTTAACTTTTGAACAGTGGCGCAAATTTAATTTTCAACTGTTAAAATTTGAAAATTGAAGAAAATATATAATTTAGTTTTCAATAGTTGAACATTCTTTTGTTGGAATGGAAGAAAATTGCCTTTCCAACTGTTGAAATTTCAGGAAAATTGGTAATTGAATTTTCAACAGTTGAAAATTCTATTGTTGAAAATTGAGGAAAATTGAATTTTCAGCTGTCGAAAATTCCATTATCAATTTTCAACAATTGCATTTTTAACAGTTGAAACTTCAATTTTCTTCCATTTTCAATATTTGGAAATCCAATTATTTTATTGAAGAAAACTCAGAATTCAATTATCGAAAATGGAAGAAAATTGAATAATCAACTGTTGAAAATTCGAGAGAAATTAATTTTAAATTGTTGAAAAGTGAAGAAAATTAATAATTGAATTGTCAGCAGTAGAAAATTCAATTACTGCAATTTGCAAAAAAAAGATCATTTCGTTTTCACCAGTTGAAAATTCAATTGTTTTGTTGGAGAAAACTGAAAACTCAATTGTGAAAAATTGAAGAAAATTGAAAATTGAATATTCATCTGTTGAATATTGGAGGAAACTGATAATTGAATTTTCAACTATTGAAAATTGGAGAAAAGTTCATTTTAGAGTATTGAAAAATGAAGAAAATTAAGAATTGAATAATGAAAGTAGAAAATTCAAGTGATGAAAACTGAATTAGTATTGACCGCTTGATAATTGATGGAAATTGATAATTGAATTTTCAACAGTTAAATATTGTATCTATAGAAATTGATAATTTTCAACAGTTGAATTTTCAATTGTTGAAAATTTAGGGGAATTGAATATTTAAGTGCTGAAAATTGGGGACAATTCAATTTTCAAGTATTTAAAATTGAAGAAAAGTAATAATTGAATTATAAACAGTGAAAAATTCAACTTTTCAAATCTGAAGGAAATTGAAAATTGATGATCAAATTTTCAAATCGTTGAAAATTCTATGGTTGAAAATTGAAGAACTAATTTTCATCTGTTGAAAATTGACGAAAATTAAAAATAAATGAAAATTGAAGGAGGTTGAAAATTGAGTTTTCAACTGGAGAAAATGAAAGATAATTGAATATTCAACTATTGAAAATTGAAAAAATTAATTTTAAGTTATTGAAAAATGAAGAAAATTAATAATTGAATAATCAAAAGTAGAAAATCCAACTCATGAAAATTGAGTTATTATTTTCTTTTGAAAATTGATAATTGAATTTTCAGTCATAGAAAATTTAAGGGAATTGAATATTTAACTGTTGAAAATTGAGGAAAATTCAATTTTCAAGTATTTAAAATTGAATAAAATTGATAATTGAATTATAAACTATGAAAGATTCAACTTTTTAAAACTGAAGGGAACTGGTAATTGATAATTAAGTTTTCAAAAAGTTGAAAATTCTATTGTTGAAAATTGAAGAAGAATTAATTTTCATCTGTTGAAAATTGACGAAAATTACAAATGAATGAAAATTGAAGGAGGTTGGAAATTGAGTTTTCAACTTTCAAAATTAAAGATAATTGAATATTCACCTATTGAAAATTGAAACAAATAATAATTTCAGACTATTAAAAAATGAATAAAATTAATAATTGAATAATCAAAAGAAGAAAATTCAACTAATGAAAATTGAATTATTATTGAATGTTGAAAATTGATAATTCAATTTTCAATTATAGAACATTTAAGGGAATTGAATATTTAACTGTTGAAAATTGAAGAAAATTAATAATTGAATTATAAACAGAGAAAAATTCAACTTTTTAAAACTGAAGGGAATTGGAAAATGATGATTAAATTTTCAAACATTTGAAAGTTCTATTGTTGAAAATTGAAGAACTAATTTTTATCTGTTGAAAATTGAAGAAAATTACGAATGAATGAAAATTGAAGGATTTTGAAAATTGATTTTTCAATAGATAAATTTTCTTCAATTGATAATTGAATTTTCAACAGTTAATTATTATGTGTATGAAAATTGAAAATTGAATTTTCAACAGTTGAAAATTCTATTATTGAAAATTTAAGGAAATTGAATATTTAACTGTTGAAAATTGGGGAAAATTCAATTTTCAAGTATTCAAAATTGAAGAAAAGTAACAATTGAATTATAAACAGTAAAAAATTCAAATTTTAAAAACTGAAGGGAATTGAAAATTGATGATTAAAGTTTCAAACAATTGAAAATTCTATTGTTGAAAATTGAAGAACTAATTTTTATCTGTTGAAAATTGACGATAATTACAAATGAAATAAAATTGAAGGATATTGAAAATTGATTTTTCAATAGTTAAATTTTCTTCAATTGATAATTGAATATTCAACAGTTAATTATTATATTTATGAAAATTGATAATTGAATTTTCAACAGTTGAAAATTCTATTATTGAAAATTTAAGGAAATTTAATATTTAACTGATGAAAATTGAGGAAAATTCAATTTTCAAGTATTTAAAATTTAAGAAAATTAAAATTGAATTACAAATAGTCAAAAATTTAATATTTAACTGTTGAAAATTGGGGAAAATTCAATTTTCAAGTATTTAAAATTGAAGAAAATTAATAATTGAATTACAAACAGTGAAAAATTCAACCTCTCCATACTGAAGGAATTTGGAAATTGATGATTAAATTTTCAAACAGTTGAAAATTCTATTGTTGAAGATTGAAGATGAATTAATTTTCATCTGCTGAAAATTGAAGAAAATTAAAAATGAATGGAAATTGAAGGAGTTTGAAAATTGAGTTTTCAACTGGAGAAAATGAAAGATAATTTAATATTTAACTATTGAAAATTGGGGAAAAAATTAATTTTAGACTATTGAAAAATGAAGAAAATTAATAATTGAATAATCAAAAGTAGAAAATTCAACTGATGAAAATTGAAATATTATTCACTGTTGAAAATGCATGAAAATTTATAATTGAATTTTCAACAGTTAAATATTATATTTATGTAAATTCATAATTGAATTTCCAACAGTTGAAAATTCTATTGTTGATAATTTAAGGGAATTGAATATTTAATTGATGAAAATTTGGGGAAATTCAATGTTTAAGTATTCAAAATTAAAGAAAATTAATAATTTGATTATAAACAGAAAAAAATCAACTTTCGAAAACTAAAGGGAATTGGAAATTGATGATTAATTTTTCAAACAGTTGAAAATTGAAGAATTATTTTTCATCTGTTGAAAATTGAAGTAAATTACGAATGATTGAAAATTAAAGGAGATTGAAAATTGAGTTTTTACCAGTAAAATTTTCTCTAATTTTCAACTGTTGAATTGAACAAGAGAATTTAATAAATAAACATTTGAATCCACAAAACAAAAATTTTTCAGTAGGGAATTTATGAGTTTAAACAAATTCCATCATTGATCCTCTCCTGGTAACTATATCCAATTTGTAAAAAAAAAAATTCTCCAATGTCAGAAGTTATTAAAAAATAATTCAACAATATTTAAAAATACATTTCTTATAAAATGATTGTTCCTTTTTTTTCTACATGTAAACATTAATCTCCAATCTTTCCCCCATTTCCCCCCTTTTCCGTGAAAAAGTTACCTTATTTAATTTTTAATTATTAAAATGGTCTAAAATCAATATCTTCTTGAATATTGATTATTAATTTTATAAGTTGTGAAAAAAAATCTCTCTAGCTCCGCTGGGATTCGAACTCCAGGTCTTTCAGATTTCCGGCCTGAAAGACCTGGAGTTCGAATCCCAGCGGAGCTTTAGAGTTTTTTTTTCACAACTCATAACAATTATTAATCAACATTCAAAAAAAAATATTGATTTTAGACCATGTAGACAAAAAACATTAACATCATATTATTTTTTAAATTTTAAATTCCACTCCCTAATTTTTATACAATTCTTAAAGGTTTGAGGAAACATTGAAGAGGGATTTGAACTATTTCTTTTTGTCTAAAGATATCTAGATGGAGATTGGAATGGCAAACGACTTTATCTGTTCGCCGTACTCAAGTACTACTTTTATCCGGACCTTTCCTCTCCCCTTGGGCTTTCGCGACCTCACCCAGTGATCGTGGCCTTGACACGTCTTCGACTCGTTGTTCTTTTTGCGAATCACACGAACTTTTCGATCCACGTCCTTGATCTTCTCTCTTTAGAATTTGCGAGCACGTCCTGCGGAAAAAGAGAATTTTCGTGGGAGACCAAGAGGAGTTCTCAATTTGGCAAAGGTCCATCCGTCCGTCGAACTCATCGGCAAAGAAACACTTTGTGGGAAAACGTGTCAGCTTTTGACACAAAAGTGTATATTTTTATAGAAATTATCAGTTTGTGCATAAAAAAGCATTTGAAGATTGCTAGAAAATTGTTAGTATTAAAAAAAAAACAGTTTTTGAATTTAGGGAGTCATCGTTTCTCTTATGCTTTAACGCTGGCATCGATAGCCACGCTGGCGTGGGTTCGATTCCCGACGCTGGAAGCTAGGCTGCATGCAGTTTTCGGGCCCTTAGTATACAATTTTTTTTTTACATATTGGATATAGATACAAGGAGATCAGTTTATTTATTAAATTCTCATGATGACTTCAACAGTTGAAAATGGAAGAAAAATTAACTGTTTAAAACACAATTTTCAATCTCCTTCAATTTTCATTTATTTGTGATTTTCGTCAATTTTCAACAGATGGAAATTAATTCTTCAATTTCCAACAATCGAATTTTCAACTGTTTGAAAATTTAATCATCAATTACCAATTCCCTTCAGTTTTAAAAAGTTGAATCTTTTACTGTTTATAATTCAATTATTAATTTTCTTCAATTTTATATACTTGAAAATTGAACTTTCCTCAATTTTCAACAGTTAAATATTCAATTCCCTTAATTTTTCTACGGTTGAAAATTCAATTATCAATTTTCAACAGAAAATAATAATTCAATTTTCATGAGTTGAATTTTCTACTTTTGATTATTCAATTATTAATTTTCTTCATTTTTGAATAGTCTGAAATTATTTTTTTCCCAATTTTCAATAGTTGAATATTCAATTATCTTTAATTTTCACTAGCTGAAAACTCAATTTTCAATCTCCTTCAATTTTCATTCATTTATCATTTTTTTCAAATTTCAACAGATGAAAATTAATTCTTCTTCAATTTTCAAAAGATGAAAACTAGTTTTTCAATTTTTAACAATAAAATTTTCAATCGCTTGAAAATTTAATCATCAATTTTCAATTCCCTTCAGTGTTTAAAAGTTGGATTTTTTACTGTTTATAATTCAATTATTACTTTTTTTCAATTTTAAATACTTGAAAATTGAACTTTCCCCAATTTTCAACAGTTAAATATTCAATTCCCCTAAATTTTCAACAGTTGAAAATTCACCTGTTGAAAATCATCAATTTTAATAAATATAATGTTTAACTGTTGAAAATTCAATGATCAATTTTCATCAATTTTCAACACTCAATAATAATCCAATTTTCATCAGTGGAATTTTCTACTTTTGATTATTCAATTATTAATTTTCTTCATTTTTCAATAGCCTAAAATTAATTTTTCTCCAATTTTCAATAGTTGAATAAATGAATATTCAATTTTCTTTAAGTTTCACCAGTTGAATATTCAATTTTCAACAACTGAATATTCAGTTTTTTTTTCAATAAAATAATTTAATTTTCAAATGTTGAAAATTGAAAATTAAATTTTCAGCTATTAAAAATTCAACTGTTGAAATTGATATTTAAATTTGCAAAAATTTTTAATCAATTTTCCTCAAATTACAAATCTATTTTATAATTTTTACTTTTTTTTAGTTATTTACTTAAAAACTCATCGCCTTGGATGAAAATTAATCCATTTGATTTAAATTCAACTATTTGGTTGAAAGTTAAACTATTTTGTTGAAAATGCATCTAATTTGCGAGAGTTGTACTCTTTTATTGAAAATAATTTTTTTATCATTTGTATAATTTAATCATCAATTTTTTTTGCAGTTCAGTTAAAAGTTCATCTCCTTGGTTGCAAATTCATCTTTCTTGGATAAAATTTTCTTATTTGTTTAAAATTTAATTATTTTGTTACAATTCGATAATTTTGTTAGAAAGACATTCTTTTTGTTTAAAAATTCAATTTTTTTGTTGAAAATTAACCTTTTAGGGTTCCAAATTCAACTGTTTTCTAAAAAATCTGCCTTTTGGGCATTTATCTTTCATAGATGAAAATTCATCTTTTTGGTTTTACATTTTCATCTCTTTTGATCGAAATGTTATCTTTTTATTAAAAATTCAACTATTTGGTTGTTTATTTTTCCACTCTGCTTTATTTGAACATTGAAATATCTTTTTGAAAATTAATTTTATTTAACTAAAAATTTAACTACATATTAAACTATTTTGTTAAAAATTTATCTTTCTTAGATGAAAATTCAACTTTTTGAGTAAAAATTTGTCTTTTTGGTTTTGAAATTTCATCTCTTCTGGTCGAAATTTCATCTTTCTTGTTAAAAATTGCAATAATTTGGTTATATTATTAATCTGCTTTGGTTGAACATTTAACTATTTGGTTGAAAATTTATCTTTTTAAGACGAAAATTCTCATGGGTTAGAAATTCATGAATTTCATTGAAAATTCATATTTTGGGTAGAAAAATAATCCTCTTTTTTTTGTTTGAAAAGTAATAATCTTAAATGAAAACTTAATGACTGTAGTTGATGATTCATCTTGAGGTCACCCCTTTGGTTATTGGATTCAAAATTTTCAAAAATACTCCTTCTTTTAGAAATATTTTATCGGTTTCAGGGCTTACTGTAAATTTAGAATCTTTTTATTTATTTTTTTATTAAATTCCACTGATTTTTGCCAAAGTAACTTTTCAAAATGTCTCTTTACAAACCAAAATGGATATTTTATGGTTTTAAAATTTTTGTACAATCTCAAAGATGCATTTTTTGTTTCTGAAAAAACACTTTAAAAAGTTTCTTTGGTAACTTTGTGGCAAAACTTGAGTTGACTTAGGTGTTTTTTCTAGAGAACGGATCAGTTCTGTCTTTGCACAAATGAGTGGAATTTGTAATAAAAAAAAATTAAAAATAAATGAAAAAATTCTACATTCACAGTAAACCTTGGGATATCAAACCGTTGGATATCATCCAGATTATTAAATTCCTATCAACATGATCCACTTTTGGGGATCCGAAATTCATTTTTGAACAACTTTATTCATATCTGTTTTGGCACGAAATTGCTGAAGAATCTTTTCAGAATGCCTTTTTACAAACCAAAATGGATATGTTCCTATTTTTCAAATGTTTGCACAATCCAAAAGATGCATCTTTTGGTTTCAGAAAACACACTTTATAAAGTTTTTTTCGCAGTTTTGTGCCAAAACCTAAGGTGGCTTTTCTAGCAAACGGCTCAATTCTGCCTTTGCACAAATAAGTGGAAATTATAATAAACAAAAATTGAGAAAATTCTAAATTCACAGTAAATCCTGGAATGTCAAACCGTTGGATATCATTTTGATTATGAAACTCAGATCAACATGATCCACTTTTGCAGATCCAAAATTAATTTTTGCACTACTTTATTCATATCCGTTTGTAAAAACACATTTTTTGAAGTTTTTTGGCAATTTCGTGCCAAAACCGAAGTCGACTCAGGTGGTTTTTCTGCTAGAGAACGGCTCAATTCTGTCTTTGCACAAATGAGTGGAAATTGTCATTAAAAAAATTAAAAAATGTAAAAAATTCACAGTAAACGCTGGAATGTCAAACCGTTGGATATCATCCTGATTATGAAATTCAGAGCAACATGATCCACTTTTGCAGAACCAAAATTCATTTTTACACAACTTTATTCATATCTGTTTTGGCATCAAATTGCCGAAGAAGCTTTTCGAAATGTCTTTCCACAAAGCAAAATGGATATGTTATGGTTTTTAAAATGTTTGCACAATCTAAAAGATACATCTTTTGGTTTCAGAAAACACACTTTAAAAAGTTTTGTTGGCAATTCCGTGCCAAAACCGGAGGTGGCTTTTCTAGAGAAGGACTCAATTGTCTTTGCACAAATGAGTAGAAATTGTAATTGAAAAAATTGAAAAATGTAAAAAATTCACAGTATTATTCATATCCGTTTTGGCACAAAATTGCCGAAGACACTTTTCAAACTGTCTTTTTACGAACCAAAACGGATATGTTATGGTTGTTAAAATGTTTGCACAATCTAAAAGATGCATCTTTTGGTTTCTGAAAACGCACTTTAAAAAGCTTTTTTGGAAATTTCATGCCAAAACCAAAGTCGACTCAGGTGCTTTTTCTGTTTGAAAACGGCTCAATTCTGTCTTTGCACAAATGAGTGGAAATTGTCATTAAAAAAATTGAAAAATTCCTAAATTCACAGTAATCGCTGGGATATCAAACCGTTGGATATCATTCTTCTTATTAAATTGAGATCAACAAGATCCACTTTGCAGATCCAAAATTCATATTTGCACAACATTATTCATATCCGTTTTGGCACAAAATTGCCCAAATAACTTTTCAAAATGTCTTTTTACAAACCAAAACGGATATGTTATGGTTGTTAAAATGGTTGCACAATCTAAAAGATGCATCTTTTGGTTTCTAAAAACACACTTTAAAAAGTTTTTTTGGCAATTTCGTGACAAAACCTAAGGTGGCTTTTCTAGAGAACGGCTCAATTGTCTTTGCAAAAATGAGTAGAAATTGTATGTAATTGAAAAAATTAAAAAATTCACAGTTAACGCTGGGATGTCAAACGGTTGCATATCAATCTGATTATGAAATTCAGATCAACATGATCCACTTTTGCGTATTCAAAATTAATTTTTGCACAACTTTATTCATATACATTTGTAAAAACACATTTTTCAAAGTTTTTTGGCAATTTCGTGCCAAAACCGGAGGTGGCTTTTCTAGATAAGGTCTCAATTGTCTTTGCACAAATGAGTAGAAATTGTAATTGAAAAAATTGAAAAATGTAAAAAATTCACAGTAAACGCTGGGATGTCAAACCGTTGGATATCATTCTGATTATGAAATTCAGATCAACATGATCCACTTTTGCAGATCCAAAATTCATTTTTGCACAACATTATTCATATCCGTTTTGGCAAAAAATTGCCGAAGAAAATTTTCAAAATGTCTTTTTACAAACCAAAACGGATATGTTATGGTTGTTAAAATGTTTGCACAATCTAAAAGATGCATCTTTTGGTTTCTGAAAACGCACTTTAAAAAGCTTTTTTGGAAATTTCATGCCAAAACCAAAGTCGACTCAGGTGCTTTTTCTGTTTGAAAACGGCTCAATTCTGTCTTTGCACAAATGAGTGGAAATTGTCATTAAAAAAATTGAAAAATTCCTAAATTCACAGTAATCGCTGGGATATCAAACCGTTGGATATCATTCTTCTTATTAAATTGAGATCAACAAGATCCACTTTGCAGATCCAAAATTCATATTTGCACAAAATTATTCATATCCGTTGTGGCACCAAATTGCCGAAATAACTTTTCAAAATGTCTTTTCACAAACCAAAACGGATATGTTATGGTTGTTAAAATGGTTGCACAATCTAAAAGATGCATCTTTTGGTTTCTGAAAACACACTTTAAAAAGTTTTTTTGGCAATTTCGTGACAAAACCTAATGTGGCTTTTCTAGAGAACGGCTCAATTGTCTTTGCACAAATGAGTAGAAATTGTATGTAATTGAAAAAATTGAAAAATTCACAGTAAACGCTGAGATGTCAAACGGTTAGATATCATTCTGATTATGAAATTCAGATCAACATGATCCACTTTTGCAGATCCAAAATTAATTTTTGCACAACTTTATTCATATCCATTTGTAAAAACACATTTTTCAAAGTTTTTTGGCAATTTCGTGCCGAAACCGAAGTCGACTTATGTTGGTTTTCCAGAGAAAGGCTCAATTGAAGATTTTACAATCAACTAATAGCTGAAGCATTCCCATAGAGAAATATCTAAGAAACAAAGTGGGAAAATCTCGCCTGTGAATTAAAATTACCAGCAAAGCAATAAAAGTTGAAATCGCGCTGACGCAACACAAGTCAATAACACTCGCTCATGATTATAAATGCCAGAACCCTTTGTCTTTGTACGCAATATTGAGATAGACTCTGTATTTTCTTAGTTTTTTCTTGATTTTTCACATACTTTATCTTTCCGCGAAATAAATAATAAATTAATTATTTTAAAAACAAATTCTTAATAGTAATTAGTGAAGAATTTCTGCAGATCGTCCCGCTCGACTGGATTAACAAATCCAGCGATCGCGTTTGTGTTATGTAATTACCACACGAATTAAATTAAGCAGGCTCACATTCTCAAATTGTGTCAAGGCAAAGGTGCCATGAATGTTTTCAGTTTTCTCCTCCAAACTACCAGTTACCTCCGGCTAAATACAATCTTCTTTCAAAGCAGCTCTACTTTCGTCACTCTCCAATTTGCATATTTGCATTCGGAAAAGCACTTTATGCTTCAAACAGTCTTGGAAAATAGAGTAATGAGATTGCCTTCTCACATTTTTTTTTAGCTTAGGTTCGTTAGTACTTTATAGAAATAAAGAGAAGTTTTCATAATTTCTACATGTTTACAATTCGCTGAATATTTTACAACTTACACTGAGAAAAATGGATTATAGAGTTTATGATCTTGGATTTCAAAATTTCGTACACTAATCTATACATATTAAGTCATGCAATTTTTATATTAAGTTTTATAATTCGGGATTTAAAAAATTCGTATCTAGATTTTACGATTTAGTGTAGGAAGCTGTCCAGAATTTTAAAATTCAATGATCATGAACGTTATAATCAAATTTTCGAGAAAAAATGTGATAGTTGAGATTTTAACCAAGCAGATTTTCATTTGAAATAAAAAATAGTTGAATTGAACCAAAAAAGATGAATATTCAACCAAGAAGAATAATTTTCTACAAAAGAGACGAATTCTTAACAAAATACGTAAATTTTTAATCCAATAGTTGAATTTTTAGCCGAGAAGATTAATTTTCAACCAAATAGATGAATTTTTATCTCAGAATATTAATTTATTACTAAAAAAAGACAAATTCTCAACAAAATACATACATTTTTAACCAAATAGTTCAATTTTCAACCAACATTAATGGTGTAAAAAAAAAAAATTTCAGGATAATACATACATTTTTTTTCAACTGCAGAATTTTCAACCAAGAAGATTAATTTTCAACTAAAAAAATGTACATTTTTAACCCAATGTTTGAATTTTCTACCTAGAAGAATAATTTTCTACTAAAGAACGCGAATTCTAAAAAAAAATACATAAATTTTTAACCAAATAGTTGAATTTCCAACAAAAATGGATTTTTCACTAAAAAAGACGAAATCTCAACAAAATACATAAATTTTTAACCAAATTTTTTATTTTTCTACCCAGAAGATTAATTTTGGCAAATTCTTCATAAAAGTACATAAATTTTTAACCAAGTCGTTGCATTTTCAACTAAGGTCAATTTTCTACAAAAAAATACGAATTTTCAATGAAATACTTTTTTTCTTAAATAAGTTGAATTTTCCAAAAAAGAAGATTAATTTTTAACCAAAAAATACAAGTATTTGATTTTTTAAACTAAGAAATATCAATTTTATATCAAAAACGGTAAAGCTAAATTTTCAAATAAACAATGAATTTTCAACCAAATAAAGGATCTTTATCAAAATAGTTGAATTTTCTGCCAAAGAGTTGAATTTTCGAGCCAAAAAGACGAATTTTCTATTAAAAATGTTGAATTTTCAACTGAAAAATATTAATTTTCGACAAAAAAAGTTAATTTGTCACCAAATAGTTGAATTTTCAGTTTGAAAAAATAATTTTCAGTTTGAAAAAATAATTTTCAACAACAAAAAAAAGAAGAATTTTCTACAAATTAGTTTAATTTTCAAACAAAGAGATGATTTTTTACTTACGTTATGAATATTTAACTAAAAAATGAATTTTTAAGAATGTAGTTCAACTTTCGACCAAATTGTTGAACTTTCGAACAAAAAACATGAATTTCCTACAAAACAGTGGAATTTTCAAACCGAAAATCTGAATTTTCAATTAAAAAAAAAATTAATTTTCTACTAAAACAGATTATTTTTTCACTAGTCAGTTGCATTTTCAATCAGAAAAGATGAAACTTCTAAAAAATAGAGATGAATTTTGAAACAAAACAAAAATTCAATGACATTTTTTTATTTGGGACGACCAATAGACACGTTTAAAAAAAATAGTTGAATTTTCAACCAAAAAGGATAACATTATAACAAAAATTTTGAATTTCCAAAAAAAAAAAAAAAATTTACAACCAAATAAGAAATTTTTTAACCAAAGAAATATTAATTACCAACAATTCAATATTAGGCTTTTCAGTCCAAAAAATATACTGAATACATTAAAATTTTTTGGGTTAGATAACTGAAAGGGGTTTTGATTTATTGTATTTTTTAATTTTATACAATTATTTTTCAATTACATTTTCGACAATTATCGTACATTTTAATCAGTATCAAGATTATCTAAAGATTATTTAAACACTTTTTTATTGCAGAATTCAGTAGTTGAGATGTAATAAGGCCTTTTTTGTGTCAAATTTTGTTTTCATCATGGCATAATAATTTAAATTTTGATGTTATGTTCTTTGTTTTGTGGATTTAAATGTTTATTTATTAAATTCTCATGTTAACTTCAACAGTTGAAAATTGAAGAAAAATTAACTGTTGAAAACACAATTTTTACAATTGGAAAGAAGAAGAGGAAAAATTAATGCGGAAAATTCAATTTTCAAGTATTTAAAATTGAAGAAAAGTAATAATTGAATGGGGGAAAAATTATTGGGGATGTTTTTGATCTACATAGTCTAAACCAGTGTGTATTAAATTTTTAGATGTAAAAAAATTCCTCTCTATCTCCGCTGGGATTCGAACCTAGGTCTCACATATTGCCGGTCTTACAAATTAAGCTACAGAGTGGCACGAGAATCGTAACTCTTCACTTTTTATGTTTCGAACCTTATTTAATGATTGAATTTTGATGCTATGATATTATTAACTAGCTTGGTAAAAAAAAGTATTCAATAAGATCAAAATTCAATCACTCAATAAGATTCGAAATATAAATTCTCACAAGACTAGATACGACTTCGTCGTTTTCTTCTAAGAAGCTTTGAAAAAATGTGAAAAAAAGACCGGCAATCTGTAAGGCCTAGGTTCGAATCCCAGCAGATCTAAAGAGGATTTTTTTTCACAGCTAAAAATTAAAACAATAGCATAATTAAGTCTGTTAAAATAGTAGATTGACCATTTACTTAATCTTATAAAATCCAAAATCTAGAAAAAGTCAAACTGGCAATTGAAGGCATTTTTTATTATTTTTAAATATTTATAAAAAATGTTCCACTCTTGTGAATATATGAGTCCAATAAATACGTTTGCAGGGATTTTGCAAGACATGTATTGAAGAGAATAAGATTTGAAAGTAATCTCATTGAATTTATTGTATAAAAATCTACCGTTTCTTTCAATGACCTATAAATTTCGAATTAATTTGACAATAAATTATGTGTTTAACTTGACGTGTGGTGAACGTGGGAGCGCAATTCTTGAAAGCTTATCGACGTCGATAAGAGAGAAGGGAGGAGAGCCAATCTTACATAATGAAGTTTCGCGAGAGAGAGAGAGAGAGAGAGAGAGAGAGAGAGAGAGAGAGAGAGAGAGAGAGAGAGTGTGTGTGAGAGGAC
>JAABKJ010003612.1:0-25712 GCA_011634705.1 Andricus grossulariae | reverse complement strand
AACGCATTAGTAAAGTCGGGCTTCATGTATGGGGTAGAAATATGGGGATGGGGAAGAAGGGAGGAAATGGAAAAGGCACAGGGAAAGTGCGTAAAAATGGCACTTGGGGTAGATAACAACACACCGGGGTATTTATGGAGAATGGAGGCGGGAGTTAGAAGGATAGAAGTAGAAGCTAGAAGAAGAGCGGGAAAGTATATCAGTAAGATAGTGCAAATGGAAGATAATAGGTGGCCGCGAATATGTCTCAGAGAAGAAATGAGGCATTGAGAATGGATGTCCAACGGAATGGGGTAGAGAACTGGAAAAGGCAATGAGGGAAGTAGGGAATAGAATAACATGTAAGAGGATGAGAGACCAGGAGGAGCTAGAGGAATTAAACAAAGAACTAGATATAGGAGTAAAAATAAAAGAAGAGAAGGGGATACAGCAGGATTGGGGAAGAATAGATAAATCTAAGTACTGTAATTGGTACAAAGAATTCAAACATCATGCAGAGAGGCTGTCGGATATGCGGAGCAGAAATGGAATCACTAGAGCATATTATAGAATGTGAGAAAGGGGCGGAGGTGATAGGGGGGAAGGAGGCAAAGTGGGTTGAGAACTGGTGGAAAAAGGAAGATGGTTTAGACAAAAGGGGCAAAATAATAAGTCTGCTGAAAAAATAACCGATCACTGAGCTATGCGGATATATACAGAAATGTCAAGAATATGCTAGAAACAAAAGGGAGGAAGAGAGGGATGAATGAATGAGTGGAAGGAGGAATGATGTATGGGTGATGTCTTAAAACTTGTAATTGTATTTAGACACTCTTGTAATGTAGAAATCCTAATTGTATAGAGGGAAGAATTGTAAGAGGCTGTAAAGATCATACAAGGAATAAAGCATTATTATTATTATTGTATGAAAACAAAATTTCGAAAAAAAACTTTTCGAAAAAAAACGTTTTTTTTTTAAATTGCGAAAATATTTTTTGTAAAGAAAATGTTTTAAAATTATTTTTTGAAATTATTTTCCACTGAAAAAAGATGATAAGGTCGTTGAAACCTCTCCATCGCAAACTTTTCCTCCCCTACTCCACCTACATTCCCCTCCCCTCACTTCTCCTTCCTTGAAAAAAGTACGACGGACGTGCGGAGGGACAAACGACCGAAACTAAAAGGGACTTTTAAAAAATTTTGAATGAAAATTTAAATTTAATTTGAAATTTAAAAATTTACTCGCAAATTTCGTAAAGAAACGTAACAAAGGTTGCAATACGAGATCAGCCTGGGCAACGAAATCCTCAAAAATGTATTATCAATCATAAAAATTTTCTTCTTCATTTTATGAAACGTTAAATCATTGTAAAAACAAGCAATCATTTAAGCCTTGGAAGAGACAAAGTTAAAACAACATGTTTTCTTTTAGCCAAGATTTTCCTTTCTATTTCACAGTAGTAAATATGTTATTGAATACACAATATCATATTACGAAGTATATCAGTCTATGCTCATAATTTTAAAAAAGATTACAGCAAAAGAAATTTTTATAGATCAAACATTATCTCTCTTGAGGCCTCAATTGTTGATAAAATGATAAGAATCAGTTATACAAATTTTAGATTTATGCTAAAAATCTTCATGCAATGAAAAGAACTTTAATTGTGAAGGTATCGAAATATTATACAAGATGACACAGGTTGGACCATGAATGACTTCAACTCCCGGTTTCTTTCTGTCTATACTTCCGGGATATCTCGCGATTATTTTGAGTCCAAAAACAAACAAGAGAATCTCCCGGACCCTTGGTGAGAAAACTTTATTTTCAATTTTTTGTTTGTAAGAGGTTAATCAACATGTTTTCATGAAAGTAGCTGAATACTGGAATAATATGTACTCAAACCATTGTGTTTAGCACATAGAAAAGGCTATAGATGCTGAATATTTTCTAGCAACTGACTCCTCTTAAGATCTTAGAAAGATAGAGAAAAAATAGACAAATATTATTATTTTGAAAATTGCTTCTCTTCAGCCCATTCTTGGTTCCCAAAAACTGCACCAGAATTAGGGCCCATAAAATTCTCTACAAAACTGATAACAAATCGAATATTCTATCTCCAAAGGATTCAGAGTTGTGTCATTGAGAAGCCGACTTTATACGAATAATTTGTTTGAAAATGAAATAATGCTTGTTTTTATGAAATAGGGCTTGTCCTATGCATCTCTGATGAAATTTTCCAGTAAATAAATTATAGTAGGCTCACATTTTGAGTAGATCTAGTAATAAACAATGCTCAAACTCTAATAGTACCGAAATCATAGACTTCTGCTTGAATATCAATTTATGTATTGAATACAGTATACGATTACGCTAGGCCCACAGAGCTCAAATTTCAAACTTCCTTATCTGATCTGATCGATTTTTCCTTTGTACATACAGGCGCAGAAGATATTACACTAAAATTGATGAACCTCGATGCAAACAAGGGTGCCGGCCTTGATGGTGTTTCTCCCTTTCTGCTAAAGTCATGCCGCTTCGCACTAGTCGAACTGCTTCAAATCACATTCAACAAATCAATTCTGGACGGGTGCTTCCCGTAATTCTGGAAAAATGGTATGACCATTCCTATCCGCAAAGATAGGAATTGCAATGACGTCGAGAAATATAGGCCAATAACAATCCTTAGCATAATTCCTAAAATCTTTGAAAGCAACGTACATGATAATTTAGCTCCAGCTTCAGTCAATGTACTTCTAGATGAGCAGCACGGCTTTAGGAAAGGGAGGTCGACGATCACTATCCTATATGAGTATACGTGCTATTTATCAAACAGCCTTCAGGCCGGTCAACAAGTTGATGCGATCGACACCGATTTTGCTAATGCCTTCGATAAAGTCGACCATGGCATTCTTGTGGCAAAGCTCGGGGCTCTGGGAATCTCAGCGTACATGCTCTCCTAGCTCAAGAGCTATCTGAGCAACAGATTTCAATCTGTCCGCATAAAAGACCATCATTCTTAAGCTTTTCACGCAACATCGGACGTGCCCCAAGCATCTCACTTGGGCCCTCTGTTGTTCATTCTGCATGTAAACGACATTTATACTGCAATTAAATATTGCCTTTGTACTATGCGTTAGAGACCTACGGGTTCCCCTCAAAGCTAATTTAATATATGAGGAACAGGTCACATACGTAATAAACAAGACACTCAGGTCCCTCGGTCTTGTTACAAGGAATTCCTTGAAGTTTAATAATTTACTCACCCTTAGAGCCATGTACCCGTATGCATAGATGTGACCATGATTATGGTGCAATTAGGGCCCTGCTCAACGTTTCTAAAATTAGCTCACGATTTGATTTAGGGGATCTGACCTTCTTGTATGACATCTTGAACAATGTGTTCCATAGTCCTAATTTACTGTCAGAAATTAGCTTGCGTGTATCTAGGAGATCATCAAGAAGTAGTAAACTGTTGAACATCCGGGTCAATATCCCATACCATAGCACTAAGTACGGTCAAAAATTCTGTGATATCGACAATCTGCAAAGAAGTTAACCTCTATTGTAATAGTATTGACTATTTTGACAATTCTCCTGCGCATTTGAGGTCAGCTCTCAAGAAAATTATTAATTTAAGAGATAAGTGTGCAGCCTAGGCTTAGGTATAACTAAAGTTGTAATAGTCTTAACAATCGTATTGATATAAATCTTAATTTTAGTTAGGGTCAAAGACTTTTTTTGTAATAAAGGGCTTTGCTTGTGGATTTCTCAAATAACTAAATATATACCTGCTCATGTTTATATGTGGAACCAATATAAAAATATAATAAAAATAAAAAAACAAAATAACTACCAATTCGGTAGTTATTTTGGCACCTAATAGACACTTTTTAGCCCTACCCAAAAATGAACGCAAAATATTTCATTTTTTCCATACGCCCTATTGAGTATACTTATCTTATTAGTTTTTCAATTGCAAAACGAAAAACATGAAATACCACCAAAAACATCTGGGATTCAAAAGATTCACCAAGTACAATCATATGAATTGGTGAATTCAAAGTGGTCCAAGTAATTTGAAAAAAATATCTATGATAAAATGTCAAAAGAAACTTCTTTTTACAAAGTATCCTACATCAATTTTTGAATCAATTTTAAAAAGATATATTAGAAATTATAAAACTTGGCGTGATTCAATATTATAAAAAAACTACTTTAATAAACCAAAATGCTACCCGGACTCGTTGCTGACTGCGGAGCAGTTCAAGCTCTTCAAGGAGGCCACTTGGATGGCGCTCGAAAGAGTGTCCCCAAATCAGTGGCCAAAATTTGGGATCTCCTTCTGCTGGGGAGACGTCTTCGTATTTGTCGCAGTTGATCCAGCGGCTGAAGCTTGCGAGCAACATACAATTGGCGAGACAAGACCCTGGGAAGGTGCAGACTTCAAATTGGGTGGGGTCAAATTGCTCCAAAGGATGCTGATGGCTACGTCATGGATCTCTAGTAAGCTGGAAGATCCGTCTGTGGTCCTAGGTCTCAGACGAGGGCTCTTCCAGTCCTCAACAAGCGGCCCGTCTACTAGCTTGGACAGGTCTACTTTAGGCTTGCCGGTCAGGGACAGCAGAAGCCTGTTTGAACAGAGGAAGGTCGAGGCAGATCTAAATATCTGAAATATCCGCTCCCGGCCTGACCATTACCCAAATTAATTTGCATCACAGCAAAGGTGCATCTGCGATTCTGAAGGGGGCATGGCTGTGACGCATATATGTATCTCATTGATGCAGGAACCTTAGTTAGTTCGTGATACCATAAGGGGATTAGGGGGTGGGGGAATATTTTTTTACAGGGACTCCAAGGCGGCCAAACCAAGGGTGATAGCCACCGATCTTAGAGAAATTGGAAAGCTAGTCATGGAATGAGTCTACTTTCTTCATATGACAGCGAAACCAACTCACCAAAGAAAGTACGTATACTGGTGGACTACTGCAAAATAAGGGGTCTCCCTCTCCTGTTGGAGTGCGATGCTAACTCCCGCCATACTTTGAGGGTTATCACGGACACCAACTCAAGAGGGAATTATCTATTATAATATTAAATTACTATTAATTTAGATATTATCAACACGGGAAATACTCCGAAATTTCATAACTCGGTCAGGGAAGAAGTCATTGACGTCACTTTATGTGCCGGCAGTTTTAGAAACTGTGTTAAGAAGTGGAGAATCTGAGACGAACACACTTTTTTAGATCTCTCACAGACAGAGATTGAGTTGGAATCTACCGTACCCGCGGGCCCTACGTGGGCCAGAAGCCCAAGAAGAGCGAACGGGAACCAGTATTCCACGGAACTAAGGTAGGCACTCTTGGAGGTACCCAGGTCAATTATAGATTCAAACACCCTCGAGATAGCAGCCAATATTTTCCCGGTGGCCATTAAATCTTTCAGCCCATACAAGTATCCAGATCCAAATGGCCCAAGCCCATTTCGAAAGCTTATGTTGGAATTTGGAAATCCTCTGAAATTCCTTGGAATCTCTTTAAATATATTAGCTTATTCTGAAAAACTTGAAAAATATTGAATTACTTTGCGGGATGTAGTAAAATTTCAGAAATTGTGAAAAATTTGGTTTTTCTGTATGTTTTTTTACACAATGATAAGAAAAATATCAAAACACTAATTTTATTATACCGATATAAAATCTTTATAACATTATTGCAAGCTTTTATTGTAAAATTACTCAAGTTTAACGTTATATACCATAATTTTGGATACACGGATTTCCTGTAAGGTTGATTTTTTAAAAATATTACGAAACATTATCGATTAACCCCTGTTCCATTCATCAAATCGTATCATTTCCCCTAACCCCTCCCCCAAAAAGCTGTTACGTAAGGTCTGGATGGCTAATTCGATTTGCCCAAGTTTTCACTAATTCAATTGTTGAATACTACTGATTGCATTCAGAAAAATCTTTTTTTTTAATTCGAAGAAAGCTCTTTGGTTCAAAGAACCGAAAAAACCATCATTCTTACACAGAATGATGATGTTTGTTGAAAAATTAAGGGAGCAATGAATTTTACTTTTAAAATAACGCAATCTGGTATTTTTTCTATATAGAAAACGATAAAAAGGCAGATACGTATGGGCATGAAACATTAAGAAAATGCTTAGAAATTAGGACTACAAATTTAAAAAAATGTAGGACTATGTGGTCCTTTTGTTTTCCTTTTTACATAAGAAGCGACAGAGTAAATTTTTCTTCGACCAGAAAAAGTCTTATCAATTTTTCAAAAACGGCCTGGAAACCAGGAAAATAGCATTTTTCTTGATTTCCTTCAAAATCATTGGTTGTGTTGAGAATTAATTTTAAAAAACTATTTTTTTAATTTTCTTGTAATAGTAAAAGAAAAATTTTTTATTTCATCTAGGAAAATGGTGGCAAATCTTTTCAAAATAGACATATTACAGCGCACTAGATCTTTGGTATATTATTTAGACTATTTTTATACTTTTTGTATATTATTATATATTATTCCATTTTATGGTAGTTTTAATATTCTAGAAGAAAGTATACAAGAATTTACTGCTTTTGAATCTGGAAAGTTCTTCTTTTTAGACCAAAGACGTTAAATATTTACAATACAGTGAGATGATAATTTTACGAAACTGTACGGATGATTGTTATTACAAGAAAGCTTTTACGTTTAAACTGTGGAATATTAAGATGCAATGATCTCTAAAAAATGAAAATAAAAATTAAGTTTCGAGTTTCAAGTTTTAAGTAAAACTTAATTTTTTTTTGATTTTATGGAGATTACTGAAATTAAATTTTGTCATTCTAGCTCGAAAAAAAATAAATATGTTGTTTAAAAAAATGTAGGTACTTGTAATTTTTTGTAAAATATTACAACTACAACAAAGTACAACAAAGCCTGTCAGAAAGTACTGATTCTTGAGGTCAAAAATAGTGTAAATAGTATCAGAAATTTGAAATAATAGTGTTTAAATAGTGCCATAACATCTTCCAAGTATTAGACTTACGTGCGATCCGAATTTAAAAGTATGTAGTCCGAAAATGAAAAAGTGAGAAATGGAAAATTAAGTTGATTTTTTAAGAAAAATTTCCAGTTTTCTGACCTAATATTTTAAATGTATTAAAAATGAATTCCAACGTTTATTTAAAATGTTATTCTTAAGTCTATAAATGAGTTTTTTCAGCTTTTTGCCTATTCCCGCCTTCTTCTCGTTTTTCAAATAAGATGCGAACTGAATCAATAGACCCCAATAAGAAAATCTAACCCTTTTTGGTTGAAAGTTCTTTTTTTCGGTTGAAAAATCTACTAATAAATTTTTGGTTAAGAATTCATCTTTTGTGATTAAAAATTTGATTGTTTGGTTTAAAATACAATTATTTTGTTGAACTTTTTTGTAGAAAACTAATGTTTTTATTGAAAATTTACGCTCATAAATAATATTTTAATTACTTATTTTTTGGTGAACAGTAATCTTTTTTACTTTAAAAATTCAACTATTAAGTTAAAAAAATTTAGAAAACAAAAAAATTTGAACTAAAAATTAATTAAATAATTAACTATTCGTTTGAAAATTCAACTTTTTTTTAGAAACCTGATCGTTTTGATTGTAAGTGCCACAGTTGAGTTGAAATTTAATCAGCTTTGGTTGAGAATTCAACTATTTTGTTGGAAATTCGTTCTTTTTGGTTCAATTAAATTATTTTTCATTTGAAATACAAAATCTTCTCTTGGTTAAAATATCAACTATTACATTTTTTGTTGATAATTCCTTGTTTTTTTTTGTTCTTTTTTTTTTATTTTTCAAGGGAAGCAAAGAAAATCCATGTACTCAAAGTTAGTTCGAATACATTTTTAAACTACAGTCTTAAAAATAGTATTGCATTTTCTCTCAACCATATAAAAGGTCGGATTTTGTAAAAATGCTTATAAATTTGTAATGGTAGCTTAGATGTGAAAAATATGTTTTTTAGGAAGTATCTTGAAATTAGAAACTGCATGTTAAATCTTGAACAAACCTATAAAGTTTACACACTAGAAACTGTTAAAAATTAAATAATGTAAGCATATACTTATAAGCGATGAAATATTCTCAATTTTGCATTGCTTCCTCATAGAGGAAGCTTTATAATGGTGACAATTTCGATAAAAATTTAATTCATTCAATTAAACGTTCCTCCATTCAAAAACGTTTAATACAATGTTCTAAGCAATTGTTCGGATGTATGTGTGTGGATGTGTGGATATCAAACTTTTTTGCGAATACGATAACTTGAAGACTGTTGCAGATGAATTGATAAAATTGGGAGGGCTTATTTTCACCACTTACATCTTGAAACTGATCGAAGGATTTCTAAAAATATTAATTGCATTCTTTAGCACTTTGAAATATTTAAAAAATGAATTTTTTATATTAAAATTGATTAAACTATAATTTTGATACACTTTATTAAAGAGTAAGGAAGTTATGCTCATTTATAATATTTGACAAATCTGTTTTAAACAGAAAAACTTTTTTCACCGACATAATTCAAAGTTGATGCATGAATAGAAAAGAATATTTGATCATAAATTTTCAAATAAAATAATTCTGTATTATTCTGTCATTGTATTGAAACAAAAATGTATAAATTGTTGGGTAATTTTGTATTTTTCGTAAATTTTTATTTTTGAATTGACCAAAACGAAAACTGGGTCAGTACACGTCAGAAATATCAGGAACTACAGGTGGATGTTCGATTTCAATAAAACTTTGTGAAACCGTAATGCTATACAAGAGAAATTTCGGTTCTGGAAGATTTTCGAAATTTTTCAAAATTACGGAAGTTACGCCATGTTGAATTTTGGAGTAACATTTCTTTGAATTATCGATATTTCTGGAAACGCTAATTGAATTTTGATCAAACATGAACATATTAGAGTTAAAATAATATATTTTGAGAATATAATACAATTAATTTTAAAAAAAATTTTTTGCCTGGACAAAAGTAAAAACAAAATTTTGATTGTTGTTTCAATCCTTTTGAAAAAAATCCATAATAAATTAGATTTAAAGAAACTCTGTCATGTTTCTACATAAATTATTAAAAAGTTTTCAGTTGGCGCGGACAATCATGTTTGTGATACATGCCGCCTAGGAATTCCAAATCATAGATCTCATAGTCAAGTAACGCATATCCAAAGTTCTCCTGATGCAATGGAGTTCAAACAGGTTGAACACTTGCCTGAAGCCAGTGGTGATTTTTTCAAAGAGATTGAATTTGATCAGGCTGAACATCTACTTCCATTTGCTTATTATTTCGATGAAGAGTTATAATGTGACGTTGAAAGAGAAGGTAATATTTCTAAGTTAAATCCAATTTTGCAAATCTTAAGAGTTCCATCTATTAGTAAGACAACGGATCTTCGAACACGAACTACACAAACAAATAAGATAGCCGAGATTAAGACAGCTCTTGACGTTCAAATGAAAAAGGTACTCAATTGTATTGAAGATGACTGTAGTAAGAAAGATAAAGAAGAACGTACTAACGAAATTAAAGAAGGATTGGATAAAAAACCAAGTAAATTCTATGCCGTTCAACTGTTAACTATGGTACCAAAAGGTTGGGGAAATCGCAAAATTGAATCAGAGTTTAAAGTTCCATATAGTTTAGCACGTAAGGCAGTACATTTGCATGAGAGAAATTGATTAGATCATCACCAAATCCTAGGCCAGGTAAGAAGTTGTCGGAAGAAACTGTCAAACTTGAATAAGATTTGTACTACGAATGCGACGTGAGTCGATAGTTGCCAGGGGAAAAAGACTGCATATCTGTAAAACAGCATGATGGTTCTCGAAAACTGATACAAAAACGTCTAATTCTAGGTAATTTGAAAGAAGTTTATGCCACTTTTGAATACAAGTTTCCGGATCTAAAAATTGGCAAAAATTCCTGAAAATACTAAATAATTGATTGATGGAGCAAACTTAAGTGTACTTGCTGCAAATGACGCGAATATAAAGTGCTTAGATTCATACGAAACCATGTTGTCTTTAATGATTTGCGATCCTGAAACACCTTTCTCTTGTTTAGGATCGTGCAAATCTTGCCCAGGTGTAAAATCTTGAATGGAAAATGTCCAAAAGCTTTTTGAAATCAACTTCATTGAAAGAGTCACCTATAATTAGTGGACTTCGACAGTACGTGCCTCTTTAGAAACTTTGTGTGACACAGCTGAGGATTAGTAAGAAAAAATTACTATGCATTCAACTGATCTTCTGAAACACGACTTTATATCCAAAAGTCAAAGCAAATTTCTTAGAAACTCTAAGGAATCTCTTCATTGTAAAGTATTTATAATACTTTTTGATTTTGCTCAGAATAATTAAACTATTATTCAAAATGATGTAGTTTATTAAAAGAAAGATGAGAAAGTCGTGTGCAAAAGTTAAGTGATCATTCCAGAAGATCTTGATCGTGACACTAGTGCAGTTCATCTGTTAGTGGACAAAGTTATTGCTGAGTTGAAAAAAATACATTGTTCGTGAAATCATGTATTTCACTAATGATTCAGCTTCTCAATATAAAACAAAAGAAAGTTCGTTAAACAGCATATCACAAGCGAGATTTTTGGATTGAAGCTTCCTGGAAATTCTTTTCTACTTTTCATCGTAAAAGTCCGTGCGATGGAATAGTTGGACCTCTTAAGCTAGAAGCTGCACGAGCTATTCTTCAACGGCCAAGTAACAAACTGATTTTAACAGACAGAGATTCATACGAGTGGGGCACTAATGCTTCTCCGAATGTCAAGTTGATATTTTGTTCACAAAAAGAATATAACAGAAAAGCTCGGAGCTTGAGCAGTCGCTTTGACAAATCTCAAACAATTACGGGTACCAGAAGCTTTCACTCATTCAAACCTCCACATAAACTCTCCAATTCGAAATCGAAAAGACAGTTAAACGAAAGCGCTAGCATTTTTCTTATTGACACATATATTACACACATATCAGAAATGTTTGATAATTATATTTTCTTTTGGCTTCCGAAAATCAAAGTCGTCAACTAATTAGAAAAAATAAAACCGTATTTGACTGTTAAAAAATGGTGAAGCTTACAAAGTAACAGGTTCAATTTTTCGCGGGTCACGACACTGACACCGCATCGCAGTGGAGAGATTTTAACTCTAGCATGTTCAAGTTCAGTCAGAATCCAATTAGCTTCTCTAGAGATTTCGATAATTTAAAGAAATGTAACTGCAAAACAATTTCACGAAGTTCAATTAAAATCGAACAACCATCTGCAGATCCTGATATTTCTAACGTTTAGTTCGGTTTTTGAACATTCTTAAGCTATTGGATGAATTATTTTAAAATTTTCACCAGGAATCCAAAATGTGTGAACTAGAGGGTGAATTGCGAACAAAGAAATATAACCCGATTACTATAAATGACGCTTTATTGGAACAGGCAATCAATGACCTGACGACTCGATGACTTTCCAGAGAAGACAGACTAACTCACGTCGTAGAAAAAGGAAAGCAGAAACACCATACGTAGATCGCTTCACACAACATGCAGGGTGTAGCTTGTAAATGATATAATATCCAATACTTCCCCTCAAGCGTAACCCATGACACTCTATGCATTACACTGAATTTACCTTTTATCAAAACACTTTACTTTCTCACAAAATGAACTTTTTGCTCACAAATAACTCATTCCGAACTGAGCCAAACATTTTTGATGTTTCGGTCCTGCCAGACCTTTGGTGAAGATGTCTGTCATCATTTGCGTTGATGGGATGCAGTTTAAGCTGATCCAACCTTGCTGCAATGCCTCTCTCACGAAGTGATGTCGAATGTCAATATGTTTGCTTCTAGAGTGGAAGACCGGATTCTTAGCAAGTTTTTGAGCACCTTGATTGTCGTTATAGATAGGAATAACAGTTTGTTTTCCCAATCCAATTTCTCTCAGGAACCTTTGTAGATGTGCCGCCTCTTTTGCAGCTTCCGTCAGCCCCATGTATTCGGCCTCTGTACTCGATAACGCCACAGTGCGTTGCTTTTTAGCTTCCCAGCTGACAGCACCATGTGCGAGTAAAAAAACGAATCCGGTATATGACCTTCGATCTTCTGGACAACCTGCCCAGTCGGAATCGACAAATCCTTCTAGTTTCTTTGAAACCTTCTTGTATTTTAATCCTAGTTTCGAAGTTCCACGAAGGTATCGCAGAATCCTTTTAGCTGCAGTCCAGTGATCCTTCCCATTTGAATTGTTGAACTGGCTTAGATAATTAACTGCATAGGTTATGTCTGGTCTTGTAGCTACGGCCAGATACATAAGACTCCCTATGAGTTCTCTAAAAGGATAACTTACATCTTCTTTTGACGATTCCTCGAGTTTCTTCAATTTCGTTCCCAGATCCACAGGTGTTACAGCAGGTTTTGAGTTCTCCATTCCAAACTTCTTAAGAATTTCTTCAATATATGCGGTTTGCGATATTTCCAAAAAATCCTCTCCTTGTCGAAATTCCATTCCCAAGCAGTGCTTAACCTTTCCCAAATCCTTTATTTGAAATTGTTCCCCGAATTTTTGTTTGAAGCTTGACAGCCAGCTAGAGCTGTTTGAAAACAGCAACATGTCATCGACATAAATGGCAACGATTAAGATCTCATTTTCAGATTTTCCCATGTAGATGCAAGCATCTGCATTTAGTGGTTTCAATCCAAGGACACGAAGTTCCTTGTCTAGTTTCACATACCACTGTCTACCAGCTTGCTTTAAACCGTAAAGGGCCTTCTTCATCAAACAAACTTGGTTGCCACTTTGAATCCTTTGTAGCATTTCTGAAGCAATTCTACTTAAATCCACTTTTTCATTCTTCAATTTTTCCTTCAAAATTATTTCAGGCAAGATTTCTTCAAATAATTCCGAAACCTCCATATAAATCTCCTCTTCTATGTGACCATTCAAAATGGCAGTCGTGACGTCAAGCTGATGAACAATTAGATCATTTTCTATAGCAAGAGCCAAGAACAATCTGAGGGACTCAAAACGAACAACTGGCGCGAATGTTTCTTTAAAATCGACCCTTGGGCGCTGAGAATAACCTTTGGCTACCACTCGTGCCTTCCTTCTCTCTAGGATTCCTTCTGAATTACACTTATTACGAAGCACAATTCTAGACCCGATTACACTTCGGCCCTGCGGACGATGCACGAAATCCCAAATTAGTTTTTAGATCAGTGCTCGAAATTCTTCATGGATTGCGCGCTTCCAGTCTTCGGCCTCGTATCCACTTAATGCCTCCTTCAATGGTATCGCGTTACAATCCACAGCTTTATGTCCAACCTGCTTAAACTTGTGACTTTTGAATGGAAAAGATTTTTCTGTCTGCTGTCCTTTTCCAAGTTTCTTCCCCTTTCCATAATTCTTCAGACAGTGACCGCCACTGGCGCCACTTGACAACATGGCTTCCGAGTTTTCTAACTGTTTCGAATGTCTGGCATCACTCTCTTCGATGATCTTTATTTTCAGATCTTCTGCAGTGGGTAAGACATCTCGCGTCTCGATTGCACATCGAAAGTTTTCGAAGCTGTTCGGAAGACTGTACAACAGCATGATGGTGAGCTGGTCTTGGTTAATTACCACCTGCATCTCCTGAAGCTTGTCAACTACGTCGAAGAACTCTGGAATGTGGTCAAGAGAATCCTGGCCTTCCGCCATCTTGTGCAATGTCAGTTTTTTTACAAGAACTGCTTTTCGAGCGGGCCCTTTCGATTGATAGATGCTCTGCAGCGATTTCCTGTTCGCGATGTCCCATGCGTGTGCTGCAGCTATCGAAGCAGCATTTTCATCTCCTTGGATAATCTCCGGTTTCACCTTCTCGCCGCCGACATACTCCCAAGTATCATTCTTCACTAGTAATGTCTTCCCTTGTAGTTAAAGTACGCACGATTCCCCTCGAACTGAACGAGACCACTTTCGGCACAATTTCGTTTCAGTTATTTTCAATCCCGATCGCGAACGCGACGACCTCGGCCCATGAACTGTGGGAACTAGAGGGTGAATTGCGATCAAAGAAATATAATCCGACTTTCTAGAGAAGACATACTAACTCACGTCGTAGATAAAGGGAAGCAGAAACACCATACGTAGATGGCTTCACACAACATACAGGAGTGTAGCTTGAAAATGGTCTAATATCCAACACAAAATAAAAATTTTTAATCTACCGGAGATATTTCCATTAAAATTCTGATTGATTAATGTTGGTATACAATAATTTTTGATACATTTTGTATTTGCTAATTTTCAAATTTCTGGATTTTCTAAATGCGGCAAATTTATGTCATCAGCTCATACCTATAAATTTACTTTTAATGTACTCAATAAATCAAAAAATAAAAAAAATAAGTAGAATCCTAGGGTGCTAAAAAATATTTAATCTTATAGTTCTTTTCTTAGCAGAAATGTAAAAGCTTATATAAGAAAATTTCATATCTTTTAATTGCACAATTTCGAAAAAAATGTAATCATAGTACTTTTTCATAATTAAGAAAGGTGTATTTTTAATAAGATAGTTGAATTCTCAACCAAAAACTTTTACTTTCAACAAACAGGAATAATTTTCTACCAAAAAATATGACTTTTTAACAAAAGATATAAATTTCACACTTAATGTTTTACACCAACAATGGAGTAGTTACATTTTCATGTAAAAACTCTTATACAAAAAATAGCTTTGAACTATAAAAATGATTTTAAAAAAATGGATACATTTTCAACCAAAAATATGATTTTTCGGCCAAGAAGATTAATGTTCTATTAAAAAACATACATTTTCAACTCATCTAATATATAGGATGATGTCTTAAACAAATCTCCAATAGTTAAATTTTCAGATAAAAAAAAAATTTTCAACAAAAAAAATCAACTTTCAACAAAGTTGCTCTATTTTCAACTAGAAAGATGAATTTTCGACCAAGAAGATTAAGCTTTTGCCAAAAACTACGAATTTTTAATAAAGAACATCAATTTTCAACGAAATTATTTTATTTTAAAGCAAAAAAGACGAATTATCTACAAAAAAGTTGAATTTTCAATCTAAAAATATGATTTTCTAACAAAAAGTTTAATTTTCAACCAAATAGTTTAATTTTCTACCATATTGTTGAATTGTCAAAGCAAAAAATGGATTGCCTACAAAACAGTATAATTTTTAACATAGAAGTTCATTTAAAAGCAAATAGTTGAATTTCCAACTATAATTATGAATCCTGAAAAAAGTTTTCTTTTTACAAAGTAGTTCAACTTTGAGTCAAATACTCGACTTATCAACCAAAAAAGATGTATTCTCAATTCTCAACATGAGGTACAATCATTGTTAAAAATTTATCTTTTTAGGTTGAAAGTTAAACTCTTTGGTTGAAAGTTGACCTACTTTATAATAAATTCAATTTTGTTGATGTTAAAGATTCACAATTTTAGTGGAAAATTCAATTGTTTGTTAGAAAATTAACTTCTTTATTTTAAAATTTACATTTTTGGTTTAAAAATTCAACGATTTTATCGATAATTCATCATTTTGGTATGAAAATTCAACAGTTTCGTAGAAAATTCAACTGTTTGCTGGAAAATTCACCTTTTTTTGTTCAAAATTCATATTTTCGGGTAGAAAATTCAACCATTTGGCTAAGAATATATGCTTTTTGTTGAAAGTCAGTCTTTTTTGGTTAAATTATATTGTGTTGTATTTGAAATGCAAATAATTTCTTGTTGAAATATCAATTGTTATATTTTTTATTGAAAATTAATCTTTTTAGGTTTACCATCCAACTTCTTCGTTGACAGTTGAACTAATTTGTGAAAAATGCATAATTTTTTGTTGAACATTTTTTATTTTAGTTGAAAATCACACTATTTGGTTGGAGACTAACTTATATGTTAAAAATTCAAATTTTTGGGTTAAAAATTCAACTTTTGCGTAGAAAATTTCTCTTCTGGTTTTCAAAATTCGACAGTTTGGTAGAAAATTGAAGTATTTTGTTGAAAATTCGTCTCTTTTTGGAAAGAAATTATTCTATTTGGTGGAAAATTAATCTTTTTATTTGCAAAATCAACTATTTGATTCAAAACTTAATTTCTTGGATAGAAATCAAACTACTTGGTTGAAAGTCAAACTCCCTTGTTCAAAATTCATTTTATTTGTAAGATTGACCTCTTTGATTGACAATTTAAAAATTTGTGAAATTTTTTTTTGTTCGAAAATAATTTTTTTATCTGAAAATTTAACAATTCCATTCTTGTTAGAAAATTTATCATTTATAAGTTGAAAATTCAACAATTTGGTAGAAAATTTATATACTTAGTTGAAAATTCATCTTTTTGAGTCGAAAATTTTAATATTTCATTGAAAATTTAACTATTCTGTTAAGGTCATCCAATCGAGTGAAAACTTTTCTACGTATATTTTGTTAAAAAATTGCTATTTTTAAGAGAAAATCGTCTAGACTTTTTGTTTGTTAATACAAAATCATCCAAGCCAACCAGTATCATAATATTGTGTAAAACTGTTGCAAAGCCCATACTTACAACTAATAGCATTGTTTATTCTCCATAACCTCTCTTGATTCATTATTGGTAACAATTGTTACAAATAAAAACTCTCAATGATCATAATTGATTTATCTTAAATATTTAAGAATAATTCTTTGACACAAGATAAAACTTTTTACTTCTTTGATATTTTCTACCTCGATGATCCATTATTTATATAAAACCTTTGAAGCAATAGTAGGGATATCAGTGATAGACTATGTAGTCATGAACATGCAAGGATGGGAGGAGACGGAGAGATTCGCAGTAGAAGGTAGGGTAGGATCAGACCACCAACCTTTAGGGTTGTGGATGAGCGGAGAGAGTTGCGGAAGGCAAGGTGGGGAAGAAGTGTCGATATGAGAGATGGTGAGCTGGCCGAGGGAGGCAATGGAGAAGTACCAAGAACAGCTAGAGAAGGCACGCTTTGAAAGAGAGTCGGTGGAAGAGATATGGGAGGATTTGAAAGAGAAAGTGAAAGGTTGTCTGCAAAAGAATGTATTTAGAAAGAAGAAGAAATGAATGGTGAAGCCGTGGTGGATTGGGGAATGTAAAAAGATGAAGAGGAAGGTGAAGAGGAAGTAAAAGAAGTGGAAAGAGGGAACTGCGAAAAGGGAGGAGAACGTACAAATGAGGAATGGGTTTAGATTGACGTATAAGAAAAAATAACAGGAAAAGTAAAAAGATCTTGAGGAGGAGTTGGGAAGGGTCAAGACAGGGGAGGACGTGTGGAAGATGATAAATAGGTTTAGGAAGCATAGAGTGGGAATAAGCAAGAAGATACAGAGTGAGGAGTGGAGGGAGATTTTTAAAGAACCGTTTCAGGGCTCAGATTCACGGAAGAGGGGTGCTGGTAGTAGAATAACTAGGGAGGCAAAGGTGGAAGAGTTGAATGATGAGGAGATAGAGAAATAAATAAGGAAGTTAAGATGGTAGAAGGCAACAGGGCTGGACGGGGTAAGGAACGTTGCGTGGCTGTTTAACACAGGAGGTTAGGGAGAGGCTGAAGGAGGTAGTAAAGAAAGTATGGAGGGGGAGGGATTCCCAGGAGGGTGGAGAGCGGGGTTAATAGTGCCACTGTATAAAAAAGGAGATGAGGATAGGCAGGAAGATTATAGAGGGGTAACGCTAATGAATACGGTGTACAAAGTATACGCGATGGTATTGGCGGAAAGGCTGCGGAAAGATGTCGAGGGGAAAAGAATATTGCCGGAGACGCAGGCGGGATTTTGGGCGGGTAGGAGCACCGTTGATAATATCTATGTTCTGCGGCAGCTGGTGGATAAAGGATTGGCGCAGAAGGGGGCGAAAGAGTAAGCGTTTTTTGTGGATCCCCATGGCGCGTTTCCTTCGGTGGATAGGAGGAGGTTCTGGGAGGCAATAGAGGAGAAGTAATGGAGAGAGGCCTGATAGAGAGGGTAAGAGGGATATATGAAGAGACGAAAGCCCAACGCTTTTTGCGATTTTAATCTCGTAAGCATATGAGATAGTATTGCTGGCAAGTAGCGAGGAGGCCTTAAAGGAAATGGTGAAGAGGTTGAGAAGATACCTGGGTAAGAATAGATTAGAGCTAAATGCGAAAAAGTATGGAAAGAATGTGGAAGGGACTTAGGAGGGGAATGGAAGTGGAAAGGAAAGGCGGTGTAGGAGGATACTGGGTTTGGCAAGAAATACGCCTGATTATATTGTTAGGAGGGAGGCGGGTAGATTGAGTTTAGGGATTCTAACAGGGAGTCGGGCGTGTAAGTATCAGGAAAAATTTTTGAAAGAGATTGGAAGTAAGCTGGTTAGGGAGTATTGGAAGAAGGAGGAGAACAGAAGACGAGAGGGGAAGATGGATCCTTGTGTGGAAAGTTTCATCCTTTTGGTCAAAAATTGAACTACTTGCTTCAAAATTCATCTTGTTTAGTTGGAAATTCAACTACTTGGTTGAATGTTGAACTAGTTTATTAAAACTTTATGCATTTTCAAAAGTTTTTAAAAATTTCAACGTTTCCGAAGTGCTTGGACATACTTAAAGGAATTTTAACAGATTTCAAGTGATTTTGAGGAATTTCGAAGGATTTTAAGAGATTTTAGAACAATGTAATATATAACAATGAATGCTATGGATTTTGAAGAAATTAAAACATATTTTAATTGTTTTAAAATAATTTCTAGATAATGTAAATATTTTGAAAACTTTCACAAAATATCTACGAATTTTTATCGATATAGGAAGATTTTAACTTGCAAAGGTTTCAATGGAATTTCTGGGTTTCAATTTCAAGAAGATGGCGTCACCAGTGTAGTTCGATAAATACAGGTCTGCGAATTTTCCTCGATCTTACAGAAAATCGGTATCGGATAATGTTAAAAAGTGATTTGATGTGAGGAGGTGGGTCGTTGTATCCATTGGGAAGAGTTAAAAAGTGCTGGGTATGTTTAAATAAAGTGCATGTCTGTTCTAAAGTGCGATGAGAACCTGACCTATCTTAGTGGAGAATACAAACTTGCTCTTTTCTGGCGTCTCTGTGAAAGTGGAATATCTGACCAAGCTGTATTTTGAATTGTGCGGTATATTATGTGTTTGTTTGGATTTTGAACAGCCCGTAATACAGCTGTTTGGTTACGTAAAATATCGATCTCACTAATCTGCTACATATATGAGGTACATACATTGGTTACACGGAGCGGGCACGTAACATCGTAAAAATGGAAGACAACTTGCTGGGTAGCGAACGCATCTGTAAGGGGTGTAATAACAAAATAGTGAATGAAATCTCTGCATGCTTAAGATGTGGCACCTTTTACCATCCAGGATGTGCCTACAAGAGTAAAACTTTGCCAAATGGAGTATACTCAAAATGCTGTGGTTCTCGCTCAAAATCGCCAACGCCAATGTCAAAGGAGGATTGGGAGGAGGTAATTTCGAAAGAAATGGATGCCTGTCTTGAAAAACATAATGAAAACATTAAGGAAACGATAAAGATTCAAATAAATGACTCAGTAAAGGCAGCAATGGAGAACCTGAATGGCTATATAAATAACGTAGGATCAAAAATGGATTCACGCTGAGAGGATGTAAAGCAAATTAAGGATAGACTAGAGGCTATTGAATCAGCAACCAATGAGAGCCAGGGTACAACAGAAATAGAAGGTACGTCACTCACATCTCAAACATTGTGAATACAGTGAATACCCTTTCTGATACTAACAGTGTTGTAGGCGAACCCAAAAATCACGATACCGAAAAAATATCTGTGTTCAAAATATTAAGTTGCATCCACAATGAAAACACAACATTGGATAATTTGAAAAGCTATAGAGTGGGTAATATTTTCCAGGATTCACGCAGACTAAGGCCTGTTCGGATTCGTCTACCATCAGAGGAAAATGTAGTCAAATATCTGAAGAACTTCGCAATGCAGAAGCGATCCAATCACCTAGACAGCGCGGCACTGGGAGTGCAGATAAGATCAGACCTCACGCCAATGCAACAAACAGAATTCAAACAGGCACTGGAGAAACTCAAAGCAAGAGAACTATTGGGAGAAAAGGATCTGCGACTTTACTGGAGGCAGGGTCGACCTGTGATAATCCAGACGAAGATGAGGACATCAGCCGAAACACACCCCAAGAGTCCACAGGAGTAATTTCCAAAATAAACAAAAATATCTACAAGGAACAGTATCACACACTTAAGGTATACTATCAAAACACTAGAGGCTTAAATACAAAGGTTGTAAAAGTTAGATTATTCTGTGATTTATATACTTATGATATATTTTCGCTGTCAGAAACATGGTTAAGACCTAGTATAAATTTTAATGAACATTTCCACAACAATCAGTTCGTATGTTATAGGCAGGATAGGGCAATTACGATAGGAGGAGGAGTACTAATTGCAATTAAAAATAAATACAAATCTAGCCAAATAAATCTATATAGAGTGCAGGAAGTGGCTCCGTCAGTAAATATTATTGCAGCAAAAGTAGTGTGATTGAAGTTTACATGCATAATAATTTCCGTCTACATATCTCCTAATGTAAAATTAGTCGAATTCGAAAACTTTTTCAAAGCATTAGAGGAAGAAAATGAGCTATATGATAGGACACTAATCATTACTTGTGATAATGAGTCGTTATGTGCAAGATTCTGCTCGCTGGAAATTCAAGAAAGACCCTTTTTACTGTCAATAGTTCTCGGATTTACTATATATGTTACCATTCTAAGTACCGAGAATTTGTGCAAGAAGTAGTGAGGTTTTTTACACACCTGTGTCAAAAAAGTCTATACAATTTATGTCGCCGGTTTTCAGGATCTGTAAGCAGTTAAATCTGTTTTGTGAACACAGCGGAGATAAATTAGATATGTTCGAGACACCGTTAAGTCAAATTGCTAAAATAGCAAAAGAATACGGTTTAGTAGCGAGGAACAATCTGGCCTTACCATTAACGACATTAATAGAAAAATAAAACAAATGGAATTGTAATAAGTGAGGAATCTGTATAATTAAGCGAGAGCTATTTTGTGAATGCGCCTAGTTTTAATACATATAGATGACATATAACCCTGTAATTGGTGTGAACTGTTGGGTTACCTCAAATAAATATCAAATATATACATATACATATATATATATACAGGGTGTCTAAAAAGTCCTGGGACGGTTGGATATTTCCTCATGTAAAATATTTTTCAAAAAAGTGAAGGACATTCCTGAAGTAAATTTCAACGGGGAATTCAACGGTGACCTTCATTATGACCTTAGAGTTGACCTTCATAGTTTTTTTAAGGTCAACTTTGTTCTTTTAAATGAAAACCCCCTTTTTTACATCTGCAATCGATAGAGCGGAAAATTCTACGTTCAGATACGTACCGAAGTCATAGGTAAATTGTACCGTTCAAGGTCAATTAGAGGTTATTTGAAATAAACAAAGTTTTCCAAGAGGTCAGCGCAATTCCTGAAGTATTTTTCAACGAAGAATTCAATGGTGACCTTCGTTTTAACCTTGAAGTTGACCTTGTTGGCTTTTTGATGATCAAATTTTTTTTTTTTATGGAAACTCCCTTTTTCACATTGCAATCCATAGAGCGAAAAATACTACGTTCAAGTACTTACCCAAGTCATAGGTCAATTGTAACGTTCCAAGTCAGTTGAAGGTTATTTGAAATCAACAACGTTTTCCAAGAGGTCAGTGTAATTCCCGAAGTAAATTTCAACGAGAAACTTATTGGTGAGTTCTGTATCGATCTTGGCTACAGCGTTCTGAATATTGTAAAATCATATAGGAAATTTTTCATTAAAAGTTCCAGGAGTTCTAGTGAGAGTTCTGTTCCTCCAAAAAATTTATATCAAAAAGTCCTATGCTTTTTAATCGCACTTTTCCTAATAGAGAAAGGTTAAATCCTGTCTCAAAATCAACAATTGAAAGAACTGTGAGGCGCTTTATGAATCATGGATCTATCAAGGACCTTCAGAGAATTGGTCAGCCAAAATCTGCAGGATCTGAGGAGATGTAGATGGATATAGCGCAAGCATGTGTTGAAAACCCACACCTTAGCTTACGTCGAGCTAGTGATGAGCGTGACGTTGCTCCTGTGACATTGCGAAATATTTTAGAAAGCATTATTTTCCATCCTTACAAAGTTCATCTGGTACAAGAGCTCAATGAAGACGATCCTGATCGTCGGGTTGACTGAATCCTGATTGGATGTTGGAGAGTCACACGCAAAATCCACAAAAGATGAAGTTTTGGGCCGGTATCTTGAATGATACATTGATAGGCCCTTTCTTCATAGATGGTAATCTCAATGCCCGTGCATATGAAGAGCTTCTCAGAAACCAAATTTTACCAAGAATAAGGGAGATTACAGGCGATAATTTTCAAAATATTTGTTTTCAGCAGGACGGAGCAGCGGCTCATTACGGTAGGGTGGTTCGAGCATATTTGAATACTCAGTTCCCTCGTAGGTGGATTGGAAGAAGGGTGAAATCGAGTGGCCTGCTAGATCTCCTGATCTGACGCCTCTCGACTATTTTCTTTGAGGTCATATAAAGAATAAAGTATACTCAACGCAACCCCAAACCTTAGACGAATTGCAGAATCGGATTCTGCAAGAGGCTACTTTGATTGATAGGGAGATGATTTATAATGCTGTAACTCATTTTTACAATCGCATAGCTTTTTGTCAAGAAGCTCCAGGTTTTCAGTTCGAACATCTTCACTGAAGCGTGAGAGGCAAGGGGACTCACGCTAATCGACCACCCCGAAGGGAACAGAATTTAGTACGTCCACGTCGTTGTTCTTGGTCAATGCTAAACGTGAACGTAAATTGCTTGGAAAAAACCTTGAAAAAACCTTGAAGGTCATCACAAAGATAAATACAGAGCTCACCAATGGATTTTTCGTGAAATTTTACTTCAGGAATTACATTGACCTTTCGGAAAACTTGGTTGATTTCAAATAACCTTTAACTGACCTGGAACGTTTTAATTGACCTATGACTTGGGTACGTACTTGAACGTAGTATTTTTCGCTCTATCGATTGCAGATGTAAAAAAGGGAGTTTCCATTGGAACAAACGCAAATTTGACCTTCAAAAAGCCATGAAAGTCAACCTCAAGGTCAAAATGATGGCCACCATTGAATTCCCCGTCACAAAATACTTCAGGAATTGCACTGACCTCTTGGGAAATTTTGTTTATTCCTAATAACCTCTAATGGACCTTGAACGTTACAATTGACCTATGACTTGAGTAACTTCAGGAATGACCTTCACTTTTTTGGAAATATTTTACCTGAGGAAATATCCAACCGTCCCGGGACTTTATAGACACCCGTGAAAAGATTAAACAAAATCATTAATTATGTAAAAAACATTGTTCTCACACATTTTTAGGGTGACTAAAATAAAATAATAATAAACAGCAAAATTTGTACTTTATTTTGCAATATTTGAAAAAGCAGTCTCGATTCGAGGTACGAAAATAAATAATACATTCATTTAATACAATGATGTTCAAAATAAAATAGAAATTTTCGCACTTCTGGCATACCTTAATCGAGCACGAAGAGCAAGACAAGTAATATGATTGCATTCATTGAAGACAAAGGAGCTTTAATAGAAGGGAATTAGAAATTTCTGAATATAACAGTTGTCGACGTTTTGACGTTTTGCGCTTTACACAAGTACTGTTTTATATGTCTTTCTGATCATACTGATATTGCCTAACGGACAATCCGCGACTTCTTGTGGGGTCAATAAAACAACCGCGCCGGTGTAAATGTTTATTTTCACACGCTTTTCCGAAAAACGTATATCCTTATATAATCCACGAAAATTCGTTTGGCCATCATTTTTGTCTAATATGGCAAAGATATCACCATTGGCCATTGATAACACAATTTGTTCTTTGGTTGGGATAGGGTTATCGACACCATTATATGTTCTGAATTTAATCGCCTCATCAGGTGGAAAAGTGTATCTTTGAAGTTGAAATACCCGTTCCGGATTTTTGTGAGAAATAAGCCGAATCAAGTTAAGTTTTGCAATTTCAAATCCAAGTATGGTTGAAGAACGTTCCCTGGTAGCAGGAGACCTAGACCTAGAACGAAGGGGTGTTTCGGCAGGAGGAAGAGACCCGGCAGAAGAATGAGGTCTGGTAAGAAGATGAGTCCCTTCTGGAGACTGTCTGTCGGAAGAGGAAAAAGGTCTGCAATCAGGAATTCCAGGAATAGGTTCGCCATTAGGCAAACAGTCAAACTGTAAACTCAACTCTGTAACGAGAAATAGAGGATCAGAATAATTTATGTTTATTTACGGACTATGAACACACGCTATTAAGTGAAGGTAATTGAAAATTAAATTGCACTGCATAAAAATTGCAACTTGGATCGAAAAAGTTAGCAGACAGAAAAAAGCTTGAAAGGTTCGCCAGAATCTTAAAACTTGTACTACTTGAAATCTCTCCTATTGATTATTATTATTATCACTATTATTATACCATTAAGCCGTTTCCCTTTCGGGGTAGACGTGAATTGTTTGGTTGGAAAGTAGTAGTGTGTTAATGGGTATAAAGGTATAGGGTAGAGATGTATGTTGGTGTGAGGTATAGATATTTCAGATTGATCTAGAATTCTCGTGTTAATCACTTAAATGGCACGTTCATTCCGCAAAACTTCACCGTCTTTGTGTCAGGCGTCATTCACTCTGCTCACATTCTTTTTATGAACTATTTTTCGCCAAACTTTTCTGTCCTGGCATACAACTCTAGCTTCCTTCACATCCATGCATTTTTTCATGCAAGCTCTCGTATTTCTATGTCCTCTTATGTCTCTTCGGATTAATGTCTCATTCCAGATTTTAACAATTCTTCCGGCGGTCTACCTCTGGGCATTATGCGATTTACTTTACCTTCATACACCTGTTTGGCCAGTCGTTTATCTTTCATTCTTTCAAGATTTCGGAACTACCTTGACTGATTTCTTACCCATATATCAACTAGTGTCTCCTCTGTATCACATTCTTTGAGGATTATTTTGATTCGGACTTTGTCCATCAGTTTATTTCCGCATATTGTGCGTAGAGGTTTCATGCCAATCGCGTTAATTTTACTCTTGTACTTTTCCTGACATGTCCATATCTCGCTACCGTATAGTACAATCGGTACAAATAATGATTTATATGCGGTCATTTTAGGTTTTTTCCCTTTGGTTTTATTTCTGAGAATGGACGTCACCTTCTTACCCTCATTATTGCGTCTAACTAACTCCCCATCTATTTTTCCGTCGCTAATGAATAGGCTACCCAGATATACGTGTTTGTCAACTTGCTCTAACCTTCCGTCATTCAGGACAATGTTGGACATTGTTTTCTTACTCCTTCCTTCAAACACCATTACCTTTGTATTATTAACGTTAATTTCAAGGGACATGTTCCTCATGCTTGTATTATGTTTATTCAACATTCTTTGCAAGTGCTCGATTGATTCTGCCATGACAATCTTGTCATCTGCGAAAGCCAAACCACGCACCTTCACTGTTTCGATATTAACACCTTCTTCGTCGAAGAGGGCCATTCTTAGACACTTATCCATAAATATGATAAATAGCCATGAGGACATAACGCA
>JAABKJ010003611.1:0-25714 GCA_011634705.1 Andricus grossulariae | reverse complement strand
ACAAATTCGTCATAATTTTTGAACCAATAGGAAAAATTCATAAATAATTTATTTAAGTGCTATAATTGCTTTAATTAATTAATTAATAATAATTAATTAATAATTATATATAGTGTTAATTATTAGTATTAATTAGTATTAATTATATATTATTAGTATTATTAGTATTAATTAATATTATATATAGTGCTATAATTAATTAATTAATTATTAAATTATTCATTAATGGGTACACTTACCAATTTCGAAGAATTTTCCTCGTAATTCAAATAGTGTATTTTCAAATATTGTATATTTAAAGAGAAAAGGGGAAATTTTTTGACAATAGGGGAAAAAGGGGGAATTTCAAGAAAATAGGGGAAACTAAGAAAAATAGGGGGAGACTGTGCACCCTGTAATACACTTGTAATCTAGAGTAATCCAATTCTAATCCGGTGTAATCCACTTGTGAACCGGATTAATACAGATAGTTCAAAATAATGCATATAATCTACTGTAATGCGCGGTAATTAGAAGTAATCCCAGTATTCCGGAGTAATATACTTATAATTCGAAGTAATCCACTTGTAAGCCGAAGTACTACAATTGTAATCTAGAGCAACACAGTTCTAACTAGGTGTAATCCACTTGTAATCTGAAGTAATCAAAATAATTCGGAGTAATTCAGGTAATCCACTTGTAATCTAGAATAACCCAGGTAATTCGAAGCAATTTACATGCATAATCCAAATATTTTTCGTTCAAAATTTGTTCTTTTTTTTTGGTTTTTTTGTTTGTTTGAAAATTGATTTTCTTCACTAAGAAGTTTACTACTTCATTTTTAATTAAAAATTATTCTTGCTTAGTTGAAAATTCATGTCTTTTGTTTAAATTTCGTATTTTTCGATAGAAAATCAATCTGGTTCGTTGGAAATTTATGTTTTTGGTTAAAAATTCAACATTTTGGTGAAAAATTGATCCAATTGGTTGAAAAATCGTCTTTTGGAGTTCAAAATTCAATTATTTCGATTCCATTTTGAGTTGAAAATTTATATTTTTTAGTTGAAAATTCAACTACTTGGTTGAAAATTGAACTGCTTTTTCAAAAATTATTTTTTCTGATCAAAGATCCTTGATTTTACGTGGAAATTATTTGATTGAAAAATGAACTATTTTGTTGAAACTTGGGTTTTCAGTAAAAAAATTAATTTTTACCATTTATATTCAAACAAAATTCTATGATAAACGTTCGAAATTACCTGTCAATGAGATAACAGGGAAACAAATTCATTTGAATAAATGGAAATTTTCAAACAATTCAAAACTATCGAATAAATGTTTAGGAAACAGCTTTACTAGACGAATAAAAATAATTTATGGCGTCAATTTTGCACAAAATGGTTAATTTCACTTTTTTGGGGCCCTTTTGGGGCTTCGGAAGGGGAGTGAGGGCATCAGAATTTAAAGTAACTTAATGCAAATTATTCATATAAGACTCCGCAATGAATCCTAATAATCTTCCGCAAGCTTAGTTTAAACCCAGAGACATAAAGCTCATTTTAAAAGAAAAAAATTTTCCCATGTTAATCTTATGGTAATATTTGGAAGGGTTTTTTCCAGAAACCTCATAAAATGGGCGGAAGGGGGGGCATGTCCTCTATTCGAAAAAAAATTGCAACAGATATAATTTTGGTTCGCCTTAGTGCACACTTCCTCCTCATATTTTAATTTTCAACAAATAAGTCAAACTAGGTCAACTGTAACACAAAATTTTCCATGAAAATCAAAATTACGAAATAATTTATATATTTGTGAAGTATTCGACCATACAAGAAAAAAATTCGAAAGCTTTTTTGATTTCCTTTTTTTTGTTTGTTATTTTGTTACATGAACATTCGGACACTATTTCCTTGCAAAAATCACAAGTCGAATTATCTTGATGATAATCCCGGGCATTTTTTTTGGATTGTATATAAATATCCTCCCTTTCAAATGAACCAGACAAAAAAGCAAAATTTCTTTCAAAACTGCATTTTTAATAACGATTTTATAAACAAATGGAAATTGTTATGTGTTCTCCATACGCGACTGGGCTAAAATTTTACACACATGTAGAATGAGCCTTCAACTTCAAGTTTCTGAAGAAAAAAAATTGTATTTGACCTTGGGAGAGTGGAAAACAAATTTTTTTCCTCGTCCAGTCGCATATGGAGAACACATAACAATTTCCAATTGTTTATAAAATTGTTATTAAAAATACGTTTATAAACAAATTTCGCTTTTTTGTCTGGTTCATTTGAAAGTAAGGATATTCATCTACAATCCCTAAAAATTCAACGCGATTATCATCAACAAAATTTGTCTTATGACTTTTGCAAGAAAATAGTGTCCAAATGTTTATGTAAAAAATAACAACCAAAAAAAAGGAATATTAAAAAATCATTCCAATTTTTTTTTTATGATCAAATACTTCACAAATATATAATTTATTTCAACATTTAGGTTTTCATGGAAAATTTTTTGATACGGTTGACCTGGTTTGACTCATATCTGAAATAACTTTCTATTTTTCTAACAGTTAATCCAATTGGAATACAAACATGTTTTTGCATCATACAGGTATATCTTGTTTCTCAAAATGAGCACTTAAGATAAACTTATGATCACCTTTTCATATTATGTGCTCCATAATTATCTGTCATAGATTCCAAAAAATGAAACAATTTTCTAACAAACTATTTCCCTCAAATTTTGCGAAATGTAAAAGGTAATCTGATGACGGAACCAGTCCATTTCCGAAACGTTATTGTATAATTCTAATAGTCTGGAAATAGTCGAAGAATAAGTTTTTTTTCCTTATGAAATTCCAATTTGTTGTACTTTCAATTTTAATTGAACCAGGCTAACAACGGAATCAACCCCTTCGTACAAATTAATTAAACACCAAGCATTTCGAAAAAATTTCTAATCACAGATAATAATTACACAAGCTTGAATTTTTCCATTAATTTTTTTTCTCATTTCGTTTTATCCCTTGAGAGTAAAATATCGGAATTATCGTATTATATCTCGCAGTCGAAAACATGGAATGCATCGTTTCGCTCTATTTCATATGATTTCTGATCCATTTTACAACCCCGGGATTACGAATTCTACATGCAATAATGCATATTTCAATCTCGCATCGATACACTCCAACTACCTGCATGCGTACCCATCTGGCGCATAATTCAAATTGAAAACGATCTAAACATGTCCTCAGCATATAGCAATTTAAAAATGCACTTAACATATTGGATCCCTTAAGTAATGCACTAATGAAAACAAACATCAAATTATTGATAAATTTGCAGATTTATTAATCTAAGGTTAAATGTTCACACAGCCTCTGACCTTTGACCCCTCAATGTGAACCTCGCTGATTCTTGTCCGCTCAACTCTGTTTCTTGACCTATGAGGATTCACCTTTTACGTGCGACCTCTGACCTATCATTTTCGTCTCCTGACATCTGATCTTTATCCTTTTCCCTAGCCCACGAAACGTTTATTTTTTATGTGATAAAAAGAAAAATTAACCACAAAGATGGTCTAATTCCGATTAAAAGAGTAATTTCTTATAGGCTTTGGACTTATTTGAAAAATTCAAAATAGTGTCAACAGTAGCATATATTTTGAAAATGGTAGCAAAATAGTGTGATGCAATTTTTTAAGAATTAAATCGAGGAGTTAACTTTTTTTAAATTGGGTATACAATATACATCTGTCATAGAATCGCATAAAAACTTCTCAAGTTTTTTAAAATGCCTGAAAAGCTTTGAAATCCATTGAGACTCTTTCGAACACTTGAAATCTGTTGAGATCTTCTAAAAGTTCTCTAAAAACTCACAAATCGTTTTAAATCTCTTAAAAATTTTCGAAACCGGTAGAAATCCCTTAATATCTTATCATTTTTTTCAACCCTATGAATCCCTTAAATATGGTGCAATCCCTTGAAATCTGTGAAATCCTTGGATTCCCTTGAAATATTTTCACTTTAATATAATTTATATCCTGGATGCCTCTTTCTAATTCTTTGACATTTGCAGAATTATTTAAAACCCCGTACAAATGTTGAAATCTCGATAAATTCCTTGACATTTTTTTAAATACCTTGAACTCTTTCAAATCCTTCGAAATCCCTTGAAATTTATGAAATCCCTTAAATCTTGTGAATTTTCTATAATCCTACAATATTATTTGCTCTCTCATGAAAATCCTCGGAAAAGAAGACCCCATAAAAAAGGCCCAGAAAAATTCCATGAAATCTTTAGAAATCCATAGAAGTCCCTTAAAATTGTCTTCAATTTCACTTACTTCCTAGGGTTCTCTTTGAATTCTTTGAAATTCCCTATAAAAACCTTGAATTTCTCTGAAATCCCTTGGCATCTTTTAAAATACTCTAAAAGCTTTGATACCCTGTAAAATCCTACCAAATCCCTGAAATCCTTCAAAACCCCTTGGAATCTATTAAAATATTTGAAATTTCGCGAAAGTTTTCAAAATTATCGATTTTTGAAAAGGGGTATATATAATATTTCAGTTAATCTCGCGAAATAGTTTGAAAATATATTTAAAGGCAACCCGTCCGTCGTATTTTCCCCGGGAGGGTCGGGGAAGGAGAGGAGATTTCGATGAGAATTACTTCGATGAGAATTTCTATGAGAAATCCCATGAGAATTTTAATGAGAATTTTAATGAGAATTTCTATAAGAATTTCCACGAGAATTTTAGAAGAACTATTTCGATGAGAATGATGATCAGAATTATTTCTATACAAAATTTTATAAGAATTCTAATAAGAATTTCGATGAGAATTTCAATGAAGTTTTCAATGAGAATTGCAATGTGAATTTTAATGAGAATTTCTATGAGAATTTTCATGAGAATTATTTCCACGGGAATTATTTATATTAAAATTTCGATGAGAATTTCGATGATAATTGTTTCGATGAGAATTTTGATAAAAATTTCGATGAGAAGTTTGGTGCGATTTTCGATGAGAATTTTGATTAAAATTTCAATAAGAATTTTATTGAAAGTTTCAATAAGAATCAATGAGAATTTCGATGATAATTTCGATCAAAATTTCCACGAGAATTATTTCCAGGAGAATTATTTGTTTGAGAAATTCTATAAGAATTTCGATCAGAATTTCGATCGGAATTTCGGTGAACATTTTTATGAGAATTATTGCGATAAGAATTTCGATAAAAATCACGATGAGTATTTTAATGTGAATTTCGATGAGAATTTCAATTAGAATTTCAATTAAAATTTCAATAAAAATTTCAATAAGAATTTCGATAAGAATTTTGATGAGAATTTCAATAAGAATTTCGATGAGAATTTCGATGCGGAAATTATTTCGATTAGAATTTCGATGATAATTTTGATGAAAATTTCGATAATTGTTTTGATGAGAATTTTGATGAGAATTTCCATGCGAACTTCGATGAGAATTAAAATATCAATAAGAATTTTAATAAGAATTTTAATGAGAATTACAATGAGAATTTCGATGATAATTTCAATCAGAATTTTTCTGAGAATTATTTCCACGAGAATTATTTGGTTGAGAATTTCGATGAGAATTTTTGTGAGAATTCTTACGATGAAAATTTTGATAAAAGTTTCAAACAGAATTTCCATGAGAATTATTTACACACGAATTATTTTCATGAGAATTTCCATGAAAATTCCAATGAGAATTCCAATGTGAATTTTAATGAGAATTTCGATTAGAATTTCGATCAGAATTTCCATGAGAATTATTTCGACGGGAATTATTTCTATTAGAATTTCTATGATAATTGTTTCGATGAGAATTTTGATGAAAATTTCGATGAAAATTTCGATGCGAATTTCGATGCAAATTACGATAAGAATTCAAATTAAAATTTGAATAGGAATTTTAATAAGAATTTTAATGAGAATTACAATGAGAATTTCGATGATAATTTTGATCAGAATTTCAATGAGAATAATTTGCACAAAAATTATTGGATTGAGAGTTTTTATGAGAATTCCTATGAGAATTTTTATGAAAATTATTGCGATGAGAATTTCGATAAAAATTTCGATGAGAATTTCTATGAGAATTATTTCCACACGAATTATTTACATGAGAATTTCAATGAAATTTTCAATGAGAATTGCAATGTGAATTTTAATGAGAATTTCTATGAGAATTTCCATGAGAATTTCCATGAGAATTATTTCCACGGGAATTATTTCTATTAAAATTTCGATGAGAATTTCGATGAGAATTGTTTCGATGAGAATTTTGATGAAAATTTCAATGAGAAGTTTGGTGCGATTTTCGATGAGAATTTTGATTAAAATTTCAATAAGAATTTTATTGAGAATTTCAATGAGAATCAATGAGAATTTCGATGATAATTTTGATCAGAATTTCCATGAGAATCATTTCCACGAGAATTATTTATTTGAGAATTTCTATGAGAATTCCGATCAGAATTTCGATGAGAATTTCAGTGAACATTTTTATGAGAATTATTGCGATAAGAATTTCGATAAAAATTTCGATGAGTATTTCAATGCAAATTTTGATGGGACTTTCAATGAAAATTTTAATGAGGATTTCAATAAGGATTTCAATGAGAATTTTGATGAGAATTTCTATAAGAATTTCGAGATACGTTACGATGCGATTCGGAGTTAGAGGGGCAAGAGGGTAATGGAGAGCGTGATTTAAACGACCTAATAGGCTACAAAACCCTTTTTTGAGACACATGTCGCCTACATTGACTGATTTTTTTTTCAAAAAAGAAGCAAAATACTTGCATCGATAAAAGAAAGTGTGAAAAAGTGTTAATAGTAACGTAAGTCCGAGGCCTGTTCTTGTAATGTCCTGAACAACCCGATGTCAGCTACTTTACGACCCTTCATCGTGAAGACTCACAGTCATCTTTTTGTGCACAAGGATCCGCGAGGCTAAGATTAACATACGATTTAAAAACAGGACTTCTGTAGTTCTCTTATTAATACGCATTACTTTGCATAATGTATGATAGACAGATAAGCGAACAAGCCCACAACAATTTATCGTAGCAGAATGACATAGCATAACATCAGCACTACGTATGAATACTTGCATTTTATAATCTCAAATGGCTAAGAATCTTTTAAATCCAATCTCATACGAGTAGAAATACCTCAACAAAAATCTCTGAGCTACTGAAGGTCGTCAGGATTCTTCGATGAGTCGTGCATAAAGCGTAACGCAGCTCAGAAACAACTTCATTATTAGCTGTCTCAACATTAAGAGGGCTTATAAGTTTCCTCGCTCTATAATACTCGTTTCAAATTCTTGAGGGAATAAACTCCCACGAGGTCTCTCAATCATTCCTGGCAATTATGCCATTCATCATGATCCTTTATTTTCCACCCCTAGTTCAAAGCGAGTCTTCTCTTTTCGAATTTTAACTTTGAAATTTGCAGACTTCAAAGCTCAAAATACTCTCAAAAGAGGGAATATAGGATGATTTTTCACGAAAATAGGGGAACAGTAGGGGAATAAATTATTTTCAATAAAATTCATAAATATCATATTGAATGCAATATGAAGCGCTTTAACGTCCTAAGATTTCAAGTCGAAACATATTGAATTTTCAACAAAGTAGCTGAATTTTTAACCAAAAAAGACGAATTTTGAAACAAACGGTTAAAGTTTCGATCTATAAAAATAAAATTTCAACGAAATGGTCGAATTTTCAAACAAAGAAGATTAATCTTCAACAAAAAATACTTGCATTTTCAAACATGAGTTAAATTTTCAAGCTAAAAAGACGAAATTTTTAGGAGACAGTTGAATTTTAAACAAGAACGATGAGTTTTCAACCAAAAAGTGTATTTTTCTACAAAACGATGAACTTTCAAACAAGTAGTTGAATTTTCAAATAAAAAAGATCAGTTTTTTACCAGAAATGGAATCGTTAAATTCTAATGTGAGAACAATTAATTTACAACCTTTGAAGAAAAAAAAATTTCAACCAAATATTTAAATTTTTGTTTGAGTACGTGAATTTCCCACTATTAAGATTAGTTTCTTACATGAAAAGATTAATTTTTTAGCAAAATACATGAATGTTCAACCAAATAAGATGAATTTTCAAGCCAAAGAGACAGATTTTCTACAAAACAGTTGAATTTTCAAACAAAAAGTCAATTCTCCACCAAATGGTTAATTTTTTATAACATCGTTGAATCTTCAACCAAATAGTATAATTTTTCACCAAAATATTATACTTAATAATATGTATCTATATGATGGTAAAAAAATGTAAGTGTAAACCCAATAATCAGATTTTTCACCTGTTTTTGGGTTATAGATATTCTCAATAAAAACTAGCTTTGAATTCGATCTCGAGTGTTCAAACTTTGTTTGTATTTATATTTATGTCGCTCATTTCACGAGCACTTTGCTTACCGTTAGCAAATGTATTTGGTTCCTCATAGAGAAAGCATTAGAGATTTTTTAAATAATAGAGAAACTTAAGTTTTCATTTTTATTAATTTAAACATAGAAATTTACATAAAATATAAAATTACACACAACTAATTTTAAAACACAGTGACCAATCAAACAAATCAAATTTTTCATTGTAAATGGTAATTTTTTCGATTTGGAATGGGGAAGGGGGAAGTTCTATTACACTCTATCCCTTTCCCAGCTTTATGATTTTTTTTTACATAAATTGCCAGAATTATTTCATTTGGAAATTTATTGTCAAAAAATTTTCTATTCATGCATCAACTTTGAATTATATTGATGGAAAAAGTTTTTCTGTTTAAAACAGATGTCGGAAATATTATAAAAGAGCATAACTTCCTTACACTTTGATAAAATGTATTAATATTATAGGTCAATCGATTCGTCTCGAACCAAGAAATATTTTATATTCTTGCACCAACTTTGAATTATATTGATAAAAATAGTTTAACCATAAAAAACAGATTTCTAAAATGTTATGAAGTACTAAAAAAATTCGGTGAATATTTTTAAAAATCCTTCAGGCAGCTTCAAGATATTAGCGGTGAAATTAAGCCCTCCAAATTTCATCAATTTCATTCTTCCACACACACACACACACACACACACACACACACATACAGCCAATTAATTAGAACATTATATTACACATTTTTGAATTGAGGAAAGTTTAATTAAATGAATTTCAAGTTTTTCGAAAATCTTACCATTACAAAGCTTCCTCTATGAGGAAGCAAAAAAAAAGACGATTATTCATCCAAAAACGTCAACTTTCTACCAATAAAAGACGAAATGTGGACTAGAAGAGCTGACTTTTTAAACCAAAGAGTAGAATTTTCTACAAAACAATTGAATTTACAACCTGAAAATAAGAATTTTCAACCAAAAGGTTAATTTTCAACCAAATTGTTGAATTTTCCATCCAGAAAGAAAATTTTTTTACAGAATAGTTGAATCCTCGATCAAAACAGACAAATTTTCAACCGAACAGTTGCATTTTGAACCAAAAAGGATGAATTTTCTACCAAGAAGATTGATATTCTACCATAATATTAAAAATGAATTGGTTACATTTTTAGTTTAAAAAATTAATTCTCACTCAAAAAAGCAAAACAGTTTTCATCAAAATAGTTAAATTTTCAACCAAATACATGAATTTTTACCTTAAATATTGAATCTTTAACAACAAGAAATTTGAACTTTTAATAAAGCAGTTCAACTTTCAACCAAGTAATTGAATGTATAGCCAAACAATGTTAATTCTCAACCATAAATATAACAGTTGATATTTCAACCAACAAAGATTTTAATTTAAATGCAAAAACAGTTAAATTCAACCAAACAGACAAATCTACAACCAAATAGTGGGTTTCTCATCCAAAACAGATTAATTCAACCAAACAGTTGCATTCTTACCTGATATAACCTCTAGCAAAAAAAGTTGACTTTTCGACCATCAAAAATTACTTTTTAACAAAATAGTTGAATTTCCAACAAAAGAAATAAATTTTTAATCAAATAGTAGAATTTTTAACCATGCGATATGAATCTGAACCAAACATATAATAGTAAACTATTCAACCAACAATAATTAATTTTTAACCAAAAATAGTTAAATTTTCTTATTGGGTTCTATTAAATAGATGCGCGTATATCAGCTAAAAAAAACCAGGAAAAAGGGAAAAGGGCGAGGTTTCTTGAAAAAAAGGGGAAAAAAAGAATTTTCCAAAAAAGGGGAAAGGGGGGAAAGGTTTCAGATGTAGAAGTTCTTTTTAATTGCTATTGTGCAATGCTAGCTCGAATGCTAGGCATATTAATGAAATCCAGATTTGCAATTCTAAACTGTGATGCTTTTAATTAAAATAAAAATATTTTCAAAGCATTGAAACCCAATTTGAATGTAAGTTTCAATTTGTTAAAACCCAGATCTTTAACTCATAGCTGTTATAGTCAGCTTTAATTTGAAACTGAATAGGCTTTAATTTTAACGTTGAAAGTAAAGTTTCAGATCTCATCAAATTTAAATTCCTATAACTTTCAGGGTTGCTACAAATTTCCAATTTCGAAATTTCTTGACTGTTCCCTGACCAACTTTTAATTTTCCCTGACATTTATAATTTTTGTTTTAGACATAAAAACAACCTTAATACTTTGGAGGTCAATAATGTCAATGCAAGATAATTATATAAGGAACATTTTTACTGAAAATATAGTAAATCCATATTACAACTTGTTGGTATTGCATTTGCAACAACATAGATGAACTTTCAATTAAATACTTGATTTTTAATCCAAAAAGGTGAATTCTATTTAATAAAAAGTTTGCCCCGTGTAAGGGGCAAAACGGGACGAAAAACTTTTATTTATAAATCAATAAAAAAAAAGTAGAACATGACATTTTTTCAATGCGAAAACAATTTTTTAGTACATTATTAGTTGTTTGAGCCACCTATAATTTTGAATATGGATAAAAGTATTTTAGTCTGCAAAAAAAATCCTGAAGCAAAATCGTCCCGTTTTGTCCCATGTTCCCCTGATTTAATTTCAAACAAAGAATTAATTTTTATCCAAAAGGATCAATTTTCAACCAAAGAAATTAATTTTCAGTTCAAAAGATCAATCTTCGACAAAATACATCAATTATTAACAAAATAGTTAAATTTTTGACCAAGGAGATGAATTTTGAACTAAAATGAGGATTCCTCAACCAAAAACAATTGATTTTTAACCAAATAGTTTTATTTTCGATCAAAGAGATGAATTTCTAACCCAGGAGATAAAATTTTCACCAAAAAGTCGAATTTCCAATCAAATAAGCTGAATTTTCAACAAAATTATTGAATTTACTAACAAAAATAATCAAATTAACTTGAACTTCAGTTTGTCTAAAATTCCTTAACTCATCTTTCAGGACGAATTTCCAACAAAATAGTTGAATTTTCAATGCAAAAATACGAAATTATATCAAAATAATTGAATTTTCAATAAAAAACAATTTCTTTTTAACAATATTTTTCAATTTTTAACAAAATAATAAAATCAACTTCAAGTTCAGTTTCTCAAAAAATGCCCTGACCTGTTTTAAGTTCCCTGGTCAGTAACAACCCTGAACTGTAGGGTTGGCCGAAAAATATATAAATTTCGAGCCATCGAATCCTAATAGCAAAAAGTTGTTGGTTCTGTATGACCTGAATATACTGTATCTCACCTCCTCAAGCATGTTGAAAATGGGAAAAAATTAATTTAAGCGTAAAATATATGAACAAAAAATTCTTAATTACGAATTTTTTACATATGTAGAAATATATGCCTGAAGAATTTATGGAAGTACCTATTTTATATTAAAAAATTTGGAAAATTAAAAATAGGACAAAACTTTTTTTTTCAATTTTAGTTATATTAAATTCCGCGCAGAAGATTACTGCAAAAATAAATAATGAGAAGTAAATAATTAATATATTAATTATTATCGATTACAATTTTTGAGAAAAATCAACCTTGTTTCGGAAATGAGGCTTCTTAGCTCTTGACTTTTTTTTAATTTTTCAGCATTAAAATTCAAATTTTTCTGAAGGTAATTTTATGAGCGGGATTCAAGAAAGATAAAATTCAAATTGAAGAAAAAAATTAATGAATTTTTAATTTTTGAAATATTTTTAATTTGAAATAGATACTTCCATAAATTCTTTACGCATATGGTTCTACATATATTAAAAAATTGGTGACTGAAACTTCATTTTTTTATATATTATACACGTAAATTCGATTTTTTCCATTTTCAACACGCTGGAGGAGGAAAAAGATATTAGGATAAGTGTCCCAATTACTGCGGGTGTACCTATTACTGCGTTCTTCGCCTAATCAGATTAGCTGAGTACAAATAATTTTTTTGACACCAAAAAATTCCTGTATCTCAATAAGAATTTACTCTACTGTATAACAAAAGCCAAAATATCGCTAAATTAGTTATGTATTCTTAATAAATAAGAAAAAAAAACATTCATAAAACTTAAAAAATCCACCATTTTGCAGTGTTCTTTAATCAACTTTAGATTTATTGCACAACCTTGTACGCAGTGATGAAATGCGGTGCTGTGAACATGTGAACCTAACCTTCGCTTTGACGCCAGACACTTTGAAATGACACGTTAATTATTTTGATTTAATTCGTTATTAAACGATGGCAAGAGTGAAAAAAAGTGAAAAAAAAGGAACCAAAGAGGAAGCCAAAAACCAAAAGTAAATCTTTAAAAAGATGTTCTTGTGGAAAAGAAAATTTGATGCTTGCCGTGAAAGAGGTTATGCAAAGAGAAACTTTTGCAGCTGTATCACGAAAATATTCAATACCAGAATCAACAATAAGAGCTCGTTGCAAAGGAAAATATGCAGACAAAAACCCTGATTGAATACAATTTCATCTAAAGAAGAAGAGTGGGTAAATTATGCTTTAAAGAAAATTACTTATCAACAAATGCATTTTTTAAATGAAAAAGTTATTTATTTGAAAGATATTTAACCTACAATTGTTCATTTATGATTTATATGCCCGTAAATGAATCGAATTTGAATCCGCAGTAATAGGTACCTCAGTTCGCAGTAACACGTACACGATCTTTTTATAACCGCAATAATAGGTACAATATGTTCTTTTTTCAATTTTTTACATTTTTAATACGTTATGATAGGTTCTCGTACTTGTCCATTTTTTTAATGCACAAAATTTATTATTCTTTAGGCTGAAACAGAAGAAATATATTATTTCAATATAAAATAGGTGAAAAATTGAATCGAAGTGAGGTTAAACCACGGCACCGCAGTAATTGGGACACTTACCCGAATCGAATTCAAACAAAATTTAACAGTATATTCAGCTCATCAAGGACTAATAATTTTTTGACCCAGTCTACTGAACAGTCCAGCATCAATGTATCAAACTTGGATTTCCTAACTTGTTCACAGAAAAATGAACATAACTCTCGCTCAAAATTTGCATCCCCTCGCAAACGCGACTGCAATTTTCCGGAAGACTGGCCATGATCGCTTTTCTGTCTGGCCTTCTCTTCATCGAATTTTCAGAGACTGAGATTAATGGTGGCACGTGACGCCTCTCAGCAAGGAAACCCTTCTGTGTATGATCAGCCAAGGGATATTTAATAGTCATGGATCACGTTAGCGGAAGGCAGCGCAAAAAAAGAGGAAAGGAGTATATGGGCTGCACGGAGTGCTGAAAAGCACCGAAACGATAGCTACGAAATGCATCAGCTTTGAAAGGCCCTTTGCGAGGGTACGACTCTGTGTGCTCTTTACACACGTGGAAAAAAAGGTATTCGTAAAAGTTCGCTCACCCTTTGCTGCAATCGTAAAAAGCGAGTTCCAACTGAACAGAGGCAGAGATTGGAGCAAGGTAGTCTTGCAAGAGGAGATCAATAGACCTTCCAACGTGTCACTGGAAGCCCTTAGTTCATGATCCTTTGCACTCCTTGATATCGTCTGGTCTTCATATTTGATCAATGTTCTTGATCTCCGAGATCCTGTGCCTTTTAGAGGTATTAAATTCGGCTCAGGTCCACATGTCTCCGATAAGTGTAAAAGTGATTCGAAACTGATCAGAAGAAATAAAAGCAACTATCATTAGAGACTGAAAAATAACGTTTACTTGCCTCCAGTTTCACCCAAAAATGCGTACATATAAAAGTGCTCATACACCATCTGTTACTCAAAGGTAAAAGAATAATTTTCCCTCATGTCTCTCCCGTTGCAGATTCTAAGTTTGAACAATTTGCCTGAATTTTTTACAGTTTAACTTGTTTGATTCGGAAAGCAATTATAAATATTCATCTAAATTTGTTAACGATCAAGATATTCAAAATTTTTAATTTGGAAAAAGATTAGAGGTAGAATGGAGATGTCGATTAGAATGCATCATGTTCTGCTTTAAACTAAAGAATATTTTTATCTTCATGACAATTATTGAAACGAACTTAATAAGGATTTTTAACAACTGTTAACAAAACACAACACATTACAGAGCAAATTTTATTTTTTAATTCACATCTACAACCATGGCAAATTTTATTTTTTTATGCATGTCTACTTGCCAAGACCTTCAAGTTCAGCCAACTTCGAAGAAAATCGAACTAAAATAAAAGATTTTTCCCTGACAAGTTTTTCATTTTTCCTGGCCAATAATATTTAAAGACCAGAATTCAAATCTTTCAAAAATGTTTATAAAAATATACGATTTCATAATTCATTATTCTTAACGGCTATTTATATTTCCTCTTATAGAAGTTTCTTGACTTTTGCCAGTTTTTTTTCAAAATCCCTGACTTTTCCCTAAACAACAAAATTCCCTAAGCTTTCCATGATTTACAGGTTTTTCTTGACCTACGGATACCCTCTGCCTAGTCGTAATACTGTAAAGCTTCTGTTTCATATAATAAATAAAATATGTAAGTTTTGGTAAAGTATGAAAGTGTCCTCAGCTAGGTCGCAATCAAGAATTGAAGTATAGAAAACCTATACGTCCCATTTTTCTTTATGTCTATTGGTTTTATCGAAAATATATGTTCATGTCTCAAAAATATTAGATATATTTTTTTAGGATCTGCAATTTTACAGGAATATTTCTTTTAAAAACTTAATATTTTGCGATAAGAGAACGGAATCTATGAGAGGCCAAAAAAAGTCCTTATTGATAGCCCTCCTTTTAAAACTCAAGTTTTCAAAAACTAAAGAAGTTCTAATTTGAAGTAGGTACCTATTCAAAACTTAATTGCAAATTAAAGATTTCTATGTGCAATTACAAACCCAATATTAAAAAATTCATCCCAGGTTTTGTACTTCAAATGTTCAAAATCATAGTTTGAAAAATTCGTCAACATTTGAACATATTAAAAAATTATTCAATCTGGAACATTTTTACTTTCACACTGTTCATATATTAAAACTTTTCATAAGAAATGAAATTTTGTCTATTAGCCTGACAGGATTTACAGATTACACATAGGTTCGAAATATTTTAATTTTCTTAGCACATTATTAAATTTAAATTATTAGCAAAAAAAATGGTCGACGCAGTAAATTTGTAACCTTTCCATAATTTTATGAGTAAAATAAGTTTCGAGCTAAACTAGAGAATTAATTAAATATATAAATTTGTATAATTATTTTAAAATTCAAAACACTTATTTGCACAATTTATTTATCAAATTTAAATTCTTACCTACAAAAACTACCGACGCAGTCAACTTAGAAATTTTTCATAGTTCTATGAGTGACATGACTGTTGTGTCAGTCTAAAGTTGATCACAATTTACAATTACTATCTACATTTGCATTATTAAAATTAATTGGGTGTAAAAATATTTCTAATTTTTAAATTATTATTGAATCTCAAAATAAAATAATTAAAAAACAAAATCATCACTGCTAACCAATTTCATGTCGCGATAAGAATGTATTAGCTGCGAACAGAAACAACTTCATACTGCGAACACTAGTCGATTATTATTATTAATTCGCTTCTCCGACTGAAGAAATTTCGTTCGGGCAGAAAGTAATAATACCAAAAATCAAAAATAAGGAATATTGTTTTCCAATTTTCCAATTATATTATGAAATGTTAGGAAGTGGGTCAAAATCGTATAAAGGTAAGAGACCATAAAGTTCGACGACCGCTGTCGTCATCGACAATAAAACCTTATTGATGGAGAAGAAGTAATTGAGTAGGAGACCCTTGCAATTCCGTTGGTATCGGACGTTACATCTCTTCCGGGTACGTGTGCTGCCAACTTCATGCCACATGGTTCTGACGGCTCACGTGATGGATACTACTATACTACCCAACCACCTTCAATTTTCAACCCCCACTAGCACTGGTGCAATATTTCACACCTTATTGACTTTTCAGGTACAACGGACTTCGCTTTTGTAGTTTCTACATACATGAGAAAAGCATTGCGACACGTGCCACGAAGCAAACGGGATAAGAAGAAAATAATGGAAACGGTAGTCGCTCGGAAAATACATTCGCGCCAATCGAATTCGAGATTTATATTCGATACTCTCTCGCTGCGCGTATTTTCCTGGAAATTTACTACAACAGATTTCCAACCAAGTGAGTATAAAATTGTATGGGATAGACAGAAATCACGATTTTCCAGAGAAAGGACTTCAGGTAACAGGAATTTGACTTCGGGGCCGTTCAAAAACTACGTCACGCTATTTTCAACTCTTTTTCCACCCCGTCCCTTCTTCGTCACAGTTCATCACACAAAGCTTGGACTCCCCAGGGTAACATCACAAATTCGAACACCCCCCTCCCTTTAAGGCCATGTGACGAGTGGGTCACGTGACCGGCTTCCTACCTTAGCGACACTTTTTTTTATTTGTAAACTTATTTTCACACGAATATCCACATCGAGTTGAAAATTTGGGATAATGAATAAGAAGCACTAAGAAACGCGGCTCTGGTTCTAAATTTTTATAATTATCAAAGAAGCAAAAAAAAAAAATTATTAAAAAAAAACCTTTTTTCATACTTATAAAAATTTAGGGCCAGAGCCACGTTTCTTAGTGCTTCTTATTTATTATCCCAAATTTTCACCTCGATGTGGCTATTCGTGTGAAAATAAGTTTACAAATAAAAAAAGTGTCGGTAAAGTAGGAAGCCGGTCACGTGAATCAATCGTCACATGGCCTTAACTTTGAAAATATTTACCCCATAAGATTAGTAAGATAATGATGCTTTTTGTCATAAAATTCCCAATTTCATATGCAGATTAAAAAAAAAACTGCGTAAGCCATAGGACATTACTGTGCAGGGGTAAATGCCGTATAAATTTACTGTGCAGCCTTAAGTATCGCAAAATACATTAGAACCTTAGAACTGTTCTAAGCCGCTTTAAGTTCCGTAGGTAAAAAATAGTAGCATACTGTTGTGTATAGCTTTAATTTCTGCAAAACTCTACTGTATGAAATATCCTAAAGTGGGCAATCCCGCCCCCCCTCTTTACCCTATCAATTGCGGTCCATTATCTTATTTTAAATCACATTCTTAGCAAAAATTCGTAAGTATAATGAAATTACAATTTTTTCAAATTACTGTTCAATTACTGCTTGTCGGACCGGGTCGCGCTAACTGGCTAAGCCGACAACCCGACCAAGCCCGCTCGGTATGTCATATAACCCGACCCGACCCAACATGACATTAAATTTGACCAGACCTCACCCAAAGCGAAACAAATTTGGAAACAGTTTGGAAAAATTGTGCACACCTCTAAAAAGCAAAGTAGATTTGTAGCTGTTAAGATACAAAAAAATCAACAAGTTGCTGAAAATTGGAAAGAAATAACGTTATAAAATTTGTTTGAATGCAAAAAAATTGGAATAATTGCACAACAAATAAAAAAACGAGATTATAAAAGAACCCTTTTGCTACAATAGGTGTTAGAATTTATCTGACTTTTTTATATGTCCTTTTGGAATGCCACCATTCAAATCACTTGAGTTTTACTTGTACTTTGTCAGGATAACGTTCTGCCGTTTGGGAAATAGAACAACACGCGACTGACTCCCAAGGATGTGTTATTTATTTTTCTGAAGAAAAAAAGTCGTGTGGTGTGTCAACATGCATTTGTAACTACTGAGGTACTCTGAGCGCGGACGGTGGAGAGACCATTGTCTGACCGGAACAGACACATACCACTTGCTCGATAGAGCAAGTGGCACCAGTCGGGCTGCTGTCTGAAGCCTTTTGCGTTGGTCCTATTTTATTTACTTATTTATTTATTTAATACCGGAAATGGACCAGATTCTGGATTGTTAGGGTGTGCCTGTACAGCGATCTTCGAAAATGAGCATGCTGAATTAATTTAAGCATGGTTGCAATTGGATAATCGGCCATACTTTAGGTAGTGTGCCTCGTTTAAAATTGGATATTGGCAACCCATACTGTTCACACCATATGCGACTCTTTTTCGGGGTTGTGTTGAAAGGGCGATGACGAGAAGAAGAAGGAGCGATGACGCTGGAATTGAACGGAAGTGATTTCACCTCGGGGTTGCGTGCGCGCGCCTGTTCGGCGACGTCCAAAAGTTGAGTGTGACTGGTCGTCGTCGCTCAACCGTAATTCCAACTTGTAGTGTAGGAGTAGCTGTGATTTTTCTGCGGGGTTATTTTAAATTGGAAATTCGTTCATTTCTGTCACGCTCGCATCGGGCTGTAAAATAAGACGCAGTGAAGGATCCGGACGGCATAACGGATTGCAACTCAGTGACGGCTGAATGTTTAACGGAAGTTGAGCATTTCGCCGAAGCGGATTTGATGAAATCCGATTGTTCTGTGGAAGCAGAAAATTTAATGGAATTCCCAAAAAAAATCTTTTACGGGAGTAGATCGGCTACGTCTTTCGAGGCTAGATAAATTATCAGTAAAATTTAATCGTTGTTTCGCGGATGTTTATTTAAGGGCGTCACCGGGGTTTTGTTTGCACTAGGTTTTTCCTTAACCGGGGCCGCGCGGCACGGCATTATGTCTGGTCGGCGAGCATAGCCTCTTCTAGGTGTGAGTTTGACCCTCATTTTCTGATGGATCAGAAAAAAATCTGATTCCAACGTTTGAGCCATCAATCTAATACAGTGTTCGACAATGAGGGAGTTGAGGGATCAAAAATAATTCCCATGAGGTAAAAATTGGCATCAAAAGTAGAAATTCGTTAAAGAAAAATGTACTGAAGAAAAAGGTGAACGCAAATAACTGGCTAAAAATATACGGAATGGGTATATCGGAAATAATCGAACACGTAATGCCCGTTGCAGGATCACCAAAAGGCCTGGGGTCAATAATCCGGTGACTGATATACCCCGTCGATCTCAAGCGTGCTGAATAAGGAGCTGGAAACACTGAAGCTATATGTAGAATTAATCTCAAGCTGGAAAGAGGGTAAACTGAAAAAAAATAATAACTCAAGTTTCAACTATAATAAAAACTCGAACGCTGTGATTCAATTATCGAAATTAGGAATTACAGAATAACGTGAAGAAAAAAACGTGGTAGAATAAGTCGTTAGAAATATTACGCCTTGTTATGGATTCCCTTCGAAAGCGATTTAAAGTCAACTGAATTCAATGTGCTGAGGCGACCGTAGGTCTTCGAAAAGTCCCCCACTTTATTCCGCTTTGCAGCGGAATTTAATACTTGAGAACTTGAGGGTACTTAGTTACTAGAATATCGAAAATAATAGAAATATTATTTGAATCTGGAAATAATTTAATAATTTAAAAACGCACATTATAATAGTAATGCGAAAAGAGATTGTGATTTATATATGGAATTTGCAGCTCCAATTTCTATCAATTTCCATACGTCGTATATTATATTTAGGGATGAGATTTGGCAGTAAAGAAAAAATTTAATGAAAGGCTGTACCCGGGTAAGCATGAGTGGGCTGCTCTCGCTTGCTTTTGGTTCAAATTTCGGGGTAACTTCCTTCTATTACAGGAATAATTTACGCCTATTGAAACCTCTGAAAAAATTTTTCACAAAAGTTATAAACATATACTGAAAACTAAGAAAAGTCGAAGTTTTCAAAATTGGCTCAATCGAGTTTGATGGTTCAAATCTATGTTGTTTAGGATATTAAGACAACTGAAAAAAATTAACAATTTCTTCCTTCTACGAGAAAAAAAATAATGATGACTCCTAGTATGTATGTAATTTCACGAGAATGAGGGGCCAACTTAATTTTTAACGAATAATATTTTTTTAAAGGGATTAGCTACCTTTGCACATCACCGATTATCGAGCCATACAAAGGACAGGTTTAATTTTCGAAAATCACCAATTAAATAGCGTGAAATATCTTCCTTCTCATGTTCCGAATTAGAGAAAAACACCAAACACCACCTTTACTATATATTTTTGAAATTACGTTCAACAAGGATTTTGCACAAATTTTTCGATATAGCAACGATATAGCGTGACCAATTTTCGAAATGTGGTGGTTACTGTAACTCGCAGATGAAGCTGCAAATGAAATATCGTTGCATTTTCTTGGCACACTTTTCGCCAAAGATAAATTTGAAATCATGAAGTTTTTAACATTTGATAACAGATAGAACTTATCATAGAGCACATATACTTATCCCATTGGGTGCGTCTCTATCGGAAAGATCGATGAGCTCTTCGTAGTGTATATCTTTCCTTCCCCTCTTTACAGTTTGGCGTCGATGGTCGACGTCGCGACGTCGACTTTGAGCCAGTCGGTGGTCGGACGTCGCGACGCCTGTATCGCGCCCACCGCTAAATTTTCACCGCCTTTTAATCGCGTTATCGGAGCTTGATATAAAAAATTCTTTGTTGATGTAAACAAAAAAAATGTTCAAATTTTGTGCTTTAAAAATGCACCTTGTCCAGATTGCAACATACCACTGATGGTCTGTATATAAATGTCATGAAATGTAGTATACCAAATTAATTTTTTAAAAAGTTATGAATTAATTTTAAATTATTTTTAAAAAATTCAAACAAATTTTTCAAAAGTAAATCTCGAAAAGAGTCATCTTATCTTTTAAACTGTTGACGTCGCTAGAAATCCAGTTCGTTGAGTGTGATCAATTGAGTATTATCTCGGTATTGTGCCTGATCGGCGTTTGTGGTGTTTACAGTGACAACATTAATTTTTTATACATTTTTCTTCATGGCTCAACTTTTGGGACTATGCAAGGGTGACTGATATGAAAGAGAGGTACATACATAATCTTTGGAATCGGATTTTTGCAATAAAATTCTGATTTTAAAATAGAAACTTCTATAAAAACTGATTTTAATTAATTGCACGTTATAAACAATAATTAAATATAGTATAATTAGTTCTTCAGTCAAGTGCACATTATTTTATGAGTGTAAACTATTTCTTTAAGTGTAAACCATTTTTTGGGAGTCAAATAATGTCTAATAATTCAGGAGCGTCGTCTCTATTGCTTCCCTCTTTTAAATATTTATGTATCTTTTCTTCGTCCTCAATGGATAGTCTATAAACTGTATAGGGTACAATATCTTTTAGGCTTTTTACTTTCTACCATCTATAGCGGAAGTTACCTTTTTACTCCAGGTTCCTCCACGTATCCTTATCTTGAAACGGTATCTTCAAAACTGTCAAACATATTTATCTCTTTCATTTTTTTCAAAGTGCAAAATAGGAAGAAAATTATGATTAGTACTAATAATAATATTAATGCGTAATATTAGTAAGACTAGTAGTACAGAAAATTCCGTAATACTAGCCCGAACGATTAAGCGACATGCACGAAAGTTTCCATATCAATATAGCCCTAGTTATTTGTGTGTTAGTTGATCACTATTCACATCAATTGAATAGGGATTCATAACATTTTTAGGTAATGCCTAGGTAAATAGGTCCATTATCTTGATTGCCCCTCACCCTGAAAACATTCCTTGGAGTGTCAAATACGTAAAAAATGCCTCCGTTTGTGACATGAAATGCATAATTGGTTACCTTATCCGCAGGGCTTAAATAAACTTTCAAAACTTCACTGTAAGAAGAAGTTATCATTTTCGGGCTCATTTCTGTGCTTATTTCAGACATTAGAGTTATATTCCGAAAAAAATATCGAGTGGTACTAAATTAATACTTCATGGGTCTAAAAGAATACCACGAAAAAGAGCACTGGTGGGATACCAGAGTCATTTGCTTTACATTGAAACAAACTGTATGTCCTTTTCCAAAACAGAAAACTTCGAGTCTAAAGTAGAACCTGTAAAAAATGACGCCCTAAAAAAAGAATTCTACTTTTTAAAGTGGAAAGCTTTCTTTTATTTTGTTTTAAATTCCAATATTTTGAAAAGTATTAATTATTATTCCGAAAGTTTGACTTTAATTTCAAGTAATTTTTTAATTCTAATTTATGTTGTGATATTACTTTCGCAATTAAAAGTTTCAGTATATAATTTCAATTAATTCGACATTTACTTTTCGTCTAATTCAAAATCCTTTAATTTACGGTTTTTTTAAATGTAAAGATTATCTTTTTTCCATTTTTTCAAATTAAATATATTTTATTTATATTCAAATTCGATGGGTTGTTTTTTCAAATTATTAACTTTCTAGATCGAATAAGTTTAAGAAGAGACAGCTTTCTAGTCTACAGATACTTTTGAAATACGAGATTGCTGAGTTTTGTATTTTATTTCTCGATTTATAAACTGTCAAATTTTACTTCTATGTAGGGTAGAGAAAGGCAGGACCGACTGGCGCGCAAGAGTGACTTATTGCTATTCCTTCATGATTTTAATTCTTTTTTCTATAAGATAATCAACTTAATTAGAGAAATTATTCTATTAACTTAAATCTTGAAAAAAGTTGTACAAGCAAAATAATAAAAAAATAAACAGTTTTGACAACTAAATAACGGTATATTCGATGGCCGGAATAATACGTTTTCAACATTCATTGAAATAATATATCATGAAAACTTGATCTACTGGCAGATTCAGCATTATTCTATCAATGATAAAAATGAAACTTAATCAAAGTCCAAAATAGATTAAATTTAGAAAATAGCTGAGACTTCACTATCGGGGCAAGATCAACAAAGTCGTCTGCGGGTGTCGTCTGCACCTAGCTGCCTAAGTAGTAGAATGTCAACGAATAAGACGTCATACCACAGCTTTCACGATTTTTAATAAAAAAAAAAAAATGTAACTTCTGCTACATATATTCAGCGGTAAATTTTCCAATGCATACAATACCAATGAATCACACCCTACAATGTTCACAAACTAAAATATTTGTATTTCATAAGAAAATCAAAGTCGATCTTGCCTCCACGCGCGGAGCGAGAACGACGAAATACAGCTTGTTAGAAATAATGAAATTATCAAATCATTGTTCTATTAAGATAATTAATGCATATAGGAATATGATGTACAATAATCTGGGACTCGAAATTTAAAAAAAAATCTATGAATTCCACGCCTTATCCACCTTTTATAGAGCAATGAATGTAAACCGATCGGTCTTGCCCCTCTCTACACTTCTTTTTAATTATGTGTTTCTATTGATGTTTCTTTTTTGAAAAAAGGAAAATTTAAAATTTCATCTTTTTTAAGTGTTACAATATTTTGTTTAATTCCTCACTTAAAGCTCGTTTCATTTTATTGGAGAGAAATTCTCCATTTATAAAACCTGAATTTTGTTCAAATATACGAATACTTTTGTTGGTTGAACACTTTCAATACTTTTAATTCGTGGAAAATTTCGACGTCAGGTCTGCGAATTTAATCAAAAGTATACGCTACAATAGTAAAATAGTGTCCCGTGCTTTGGCTGACTAAAAATTATTATAATTTGGCAAGTTTTAAATGAGAAATTATTTTTATTTGTAGGTCATAGTAATTGAAGATTAACACTTCTACTGGTTTTTTGACTTGATATATTTTCAACCGATTAAACATAAAGCGTAAAAAACTTTTGTTTGAAAAATTTTCTGTCAAAAATGATCAGCTCTTTCACTTCGCTGGTTCTTTTCTTCAAATAGAAAAAATTAACCAATAAAACAAAAAATAAAACTGCTGTTTCGCGTAATGGAAAATCCATTTAGCCTTCCTTATTTTTCCTTCTATTTTATGCTGAGCGAGTTTTATCTACCTTGGCCAGCTCTGGCACAATTAACTTGATGTGGCAAGGATTTACAATAACCTGTGCAGAAATTTCCAAGTTTCTTCCTGGTTCCAGACTTGGGCCAGGCTGGGGGCCCCTAGCCTGGGTGTAGCTTGAATTTTGCAATGGCTCGAGCTTGGTCCCAGCTAGTGTCAAAGTTCCTAAAATTGGTGACAGATGGCGCAGTATTATTCTCTTCGTTTACTTATTACTTGCCAGTTTCAAGCGTAAAACCACGAAGTACTACAAGGAGACCGCACGCCATATATTTCATCTGGCGCCGTTTCGCGATCGCCTGTCCTCCGATTTTCTCAATAGCGAGATTTCTTCCCAGATGAGAGCGTCTTTTCAGAGAAAATTTGTAACTGAATTCTCGTCTGCTACTATGGGAATCGTAATTCCTTAATGTGCCACTTGAGGCGCTCTCATCTGGGAAGAAATAAAAATCAGAGGACAGACGATCGCGGTGTCGTAAAACATTACAAAGCGGCAAAAGTTGTAAAAATTAAAATTCTTCAAGTCGCGTGATTGAAGTCGTGATTGAAATTAGTGGTGATGGTGTTGATTGATGATGGTCGATGAAGAAAGTATAAGTGATCATTGAAATTAAATTTATAAAAATGCCTAAAATAAAAAGCACTTCTAACCTCAAACTGAGAAAACTTTTTCGTCGAATTATGAAGTGTAAATATGTTGTTCATTTATGAAATGATTTTAATTTGTCAAATTAAAAAAAAAATATATTTCTGCTTAATTTCGACTTTTGATTAAGATGATAAAAAATTGCTACGAATCTATAATAAACTAAGGCCAAGCCTGGGCCAAGCGGGGCGATCAAGCCTGGCAATGTAACCAGGTCCTTGTCAGATTTGGCGTTTCATTCAAGTCTAGCCCAGGCTAGATCACCAGGCCAGGGCCTAGTTTTGCCAAGCCTTTGCAACGTTGGGTTTTTATACGTATATCATTTTATCTCTTTTTCTAATATGGTTGAAGAAATCATTTCTTTCGTTTTATTTGTTAATTGACTATTGTAACTACAAAGCCACTAAAACTCGAGATATGTAACAGTTTATTCTTCCACAAAAGGTACTCACCCGTGTGGAAATTTTGTCATGGCGCTAGCTAGGCCCAAAATAGGAAAAACTTGGCCGCAAATTGGGGATTTAGATAGGACCAAACCACAAATGAAACGCCTAACCAGGCCAGAGCCTAACTTACTGACCGACTTGGCCCCAACTTGGCTTTATTTATTCTTCTAGTCTCAGCCACATTATAATTATAAATTTTTTATTTAAAAGAAGCATTTCAAGCAGCTGAACATTATAAGAAAAATATTATTTCTGAACCGGCTTATTCGTCGTCAGCCTCATCTTTTAGTTGCCATCCCAATTTTTGGAATTAGTGGAGAGCTATACTAACATGTGGAACATAATTGAGGTTATGTTTTCGAAACTTTAAAATCAGGTAAAATACATGGAGGAACTTAATTTTTCTCCAAGAGG